>NCQT01080456.1:0-13528 GCA_002740465.1 Stenocereus thurberi | reverse complement strand
GTAGCCCTTGTGCAACAAGGAGAGGCGTAAAGAAAGCCAAACTTTCCTTTTCCCCGCCTCTTTCTTGTCATCATCAACTTGCAACACAACACAGGACACAAGCTGGCCTATGCGAAAAAGGCTGGAGAGTATATGGCCCTCTACATCCTGTAGAACGCATATGAGCAAGAAACCAAAACATCAACTAAGCATTTAGACAGCTTCTTAGCTAGTTTCAAAAATTTAACAAAGTTCGACTGTCATTAGCAACAAAGAAATTTTACACCCTGCTATAAAATCAAACATCATCTTCCATAAAACAATTCTCCAGACTTGCCAAAAATGAAGAGCAGACAAAAACCTTGGTAGAATCCAGTATAGCCGGCTCAACTGCTTCACTAGCCCGAACTAATCCACATAAGCCTCCAGGAAGACTTACCGCAAGGTCCTTCTTATTAACTTCAGCAATTACTCCCCACAATTTCATTCCAGGAGATATGTTCTGCAACTCATACAAAAACAAGAAACGAGAATGACTACCTGTGATAAGAGTATAAGACAGCTTATGTATTCAATTGCAACACCGCCTACCAACCAGTAGTACTTCCTCAACATAAAAAAAATAAAAATAAAAAAAATTTCATTGCATTTCTGTTTTAGTACATGATGAGAACATCAAATTCACTAAAACAGTAGTAACCTAAATACGACTTCTTTATACCACATTAATTCTTTCCCACCTTGGTCAATTAATTTATGTTGCCACTTACTTAGAAACTATGGTATAATTCTTTTGCACCTCACTCAATTAATTTATGTTGCCACTTACTTAAAAACTATCTTTGAGAATCAACCCTTTTCCCCCTCAACTTCACCTTAAAAACCCAATGAGACATCTCTACAGATACAAAGAGTAACAATAGTGATAGAACAGCTGCGAGAAGAAACCACGATTTTGGCAATAACAGTCATGAACCTAGTTAAAAATTAGAATGCAAGAAGAAAATGCACTCCACATATTTAGGACGATAGGAACGTCGGATAATTTTTGGAAAAAGAAATGATATAGTAACAAAAATAAAAAACTCAAAACTGCAAAATTCATAAATCGGTATATGGAGAACTGCAAATACTCCTCATTGTCCTCGTTAAGCCATTTCTTTTCACAACTAGATACTCTTTTTTGCCCCTAATTCTTGAGAAAAATTAAAACTTGAAACTCAAAAAATAAAATAAAATGACTGCTAATAGCATAAGGGTTACAACATACCTCTAAATTGACTCTATTAGCAAATCTCTCAACAAAGGGGCATTGGGCCTTCCTACAGTGCTTCCTTTGATACCTTCCAGTAGTGTGGGGCACATAGGTAGCATGCTTCACAGGGGAATGACCCAGAGCCATGTCATGGACCTTCAAATAACAATAGCATGTTGGAAAATAAATACAAATTCCATTTAAATTGAATGCAACTATAAAGAAATCCATACACAAATATTTGTGAGACACAGCATGACAAACCCACGATCCAAAAAAAATTAAAAAAATGAGAAAGCAACTATTTTTAAAAAAAAAACAAACTGAGAAAACACAAGAATCCACAAAATCAAATAATTGTAATCTGGAATTTGATTTTAGATCAACGTGTTTTGTATACATTCCGAAGAGTAAATCATTGCATCATTGGCTTTCATCAATCAAAATCTTCAACAATCAAAACACAGAAAATAATCAACAGCAAAAATGAGAAAAAGTGAAAGAAAGACAAGGCTCAGAAGGATCCATTGGTGATTCCATAATCAAGGGAACAGTCATAGTCCCTCAGAAAATAGGTAGATTTCCATCATCACTGCTGCCTTCCCATAGGGGCGGAGCTCGAATTCAAAGCAAGGGGTGTCGGAATTAATAATACACACAATATAAACTTTAATAGTTCTGAAAATGAAATAAACATAATTATTTACAAACACAAATTACCGTAGACAAACTGAAAAACTTCTCCATTTCAGACTGAAAGACACAATCAAATTCTTACTTAGGCTCATGGTTTTTAGTAAATCATTAAATCCACCAAGCATCCTAGACAAAAACAAATTTGACTAAATTCAATAAATTAAACACAAACAAACAAGCACTAACCAATAAATTACCCAACTTCTAATTTCTAGATTCTCAATCAAGAAAGAAAAAACCCTAATTTCTTAATTGACGAGTAAATCTCTAAATTAACCACTTATTTAACACAAATTCAACAAAAAATAGTAAATTAAACATAAACAATCAAGCAATAACAAACTAAATTAGCCCAACTTTAAATCTTCAATGAAGAAGACAATTAGATAAAAATCTTTGTTTTTCAATTCATGAATTATGAGTAAATCACTAAGTTAATCAATTGTTTAACATGACGCTAACTAAAATCAGTAAAGTAAACATAATTATTTACAAAATAACAAATTTAAAAACAAAAATTAAGGATTTTGGTCTTTACCGTAAATTTGGAATTGGACTAGAGGAGGAGGAGGTTGGAGGCGTCAGGCGTGGCTCGGTGGCGGGAGACTACACAGGCGGCGGCGGGCTCAGCTGCGGCGGCCTTCCGGTGGCGGTGGGCCACTACTAGCGGCGGAAGGCGGCGAGGCAACTGGGCAGAGAGAGAAGGAGAGTTCCGGGGTGGGGCGTGGTCGCTTGGGGTTCTGGCGTGTGAAAGAGAAATAGGGGCAGTGAGAGAATAAAATAGTTTAAATTGAAGCGGCAAAGGTTCGAAAAAAAACCGCAAAAGGAGGGCATGAGAATCGTACGCTTGAATTTCCGTACACCCGCTCTCCTAAGTGCATCTGTGTGAATTTCAGAGGAACCCGGTTTGTATCACTTTCGCTTTTTTGTCCAGGATATTCTACATCATTTTTTTTCCCCTCAAAAAAGCAGAAGGGACTAATCGATATCCTTGCACCTTAATAGCTCTACCCCAGTTGACTGTAGCTATTAGTTCTCAAAGCTCTCGGTAAACATTATCTATTCTCTCTCTCACACATATGCGACGTTCTTCTGTGGTGTCAGGTTGATATTTTTTACTTGCAAAATGCATTTTCTGCGTCTAACTGGAAGAAGAAGTGTGACAGGAATAAAAAAGGTATGGCACATTAGACTGTTTTTGTCTCCTGGTTGTTGTGGAAAATGGAAATACCACTTGAGTAGTCTCCTGATAGTGTAAAGGTAAAAAATATAAGCAAGTTTTGGAGATCGAACGTGATGATTGATCTTCTTGATCAATTTGAAGTTTAGACTTTAGACACACCTGAGATTGTATATTTTTGCATCCTGTCTGTTTTTGAGTTTATGAGAGATCCTACAAATTTATGAATATGTTTGCACCATGTGAAGTGTCGTATGAGATTCCATATGTATTAAAATGACCAAGAGGCAATGTGTACTAAATGGCAGTTGACGATGCCACTAGGATGTTGCGGTTCTACATATTCTTGGTGCAGAGTCTGTGTGTGGTTAAAAGTGTAACGTTTTTCCTTTCTGCTTCCAAAACATCAAAATTTGTTGTTTTTGTTATTGTCTAGCATAACGGAGTCAACGTCAATTTTTTTTTTTAATGACTGAGTAAGATAATATGGTTTGATTTTGATTGAAAATCCTTTGACTATGCAGGTTAATGCGCGTATCCTTTTCATTGATCCATCAACCAGGGGCGCAGGTTTGACCATGAACTCTCATCTCCTACATAACAAGGCTCCACCATTGGTGAGTTTATTGTTCTTTCTGTAGCTAACTTTTGAAACGGTGATTGAGTATATATTTTTTCTACTTTCTGGTACAAGTTAAGGTTAGTTTCAGTGGGTGCACTTCGACTGAATTAGCAATGTAGGAATGGATAGCATCTGCACCAAGTTCTACAAACTTCTGATGCTCAGTTATTTTCTATGATAGGTTAAATAAGAAGTTATTGCAAACAGAATTCGAACATGTTACTCATTGCCTGATAAATGACCACTAGTCTAAGTAGTGTCATGCCCATGTAGTCCGCCCGGGCTAATATGTCAAATTTCCAAACGAACTTTTTTAAGTCAGAAAATTATAAAACACTACTTTTAAATGCTAAAAGTTAATATTCTCGACTTTTCAGAAATGATGTTTGAAACGTTAAAAACTTCTTGAAATGGTAATCCAAAGATTAGGTTACCGAACACAAAAAAATGATTAATTAGTCCAAACAAATGGTAGTTTAGATCATAGGTTCATCATATAAGACTAGTCCAAGTTGTTGTAGGTCTTTTTTTGGGGGGAGGGGGAATGTGGAATTTTAATCTCTCAAAATAAAATAGTGATCGATAATAATTATTCAAGGTATATCATAGATTTTACTCGTGTATTATTGTGACAAATTCTCCTATGACACTCTATAAATCATAGCATGTTTCAATAAATAAGGTCAAACAATATAGAAGGGGTGGGCGATGGCAGCACACTAGTTAACATAAAGAATTATGTTAGATAAAAGAATTTTTATACCCTCAACTGAAGCCTGCCAAGGCGATCAATAATAATGTATACATTTCTTTACAAAACTGGTCAAAAATTACCAATACAACCTCATAACTTGAGCAGGGAAAACAGTGTGGGAACAAGATCTACCACAGACCATGCAAGGCCTGCATACTGGAGAAATCTGATGCCTGTATCAACATCAAAGCAATCCTCACGAGCAGAGATGAAAAATTTCTGAAAGTAGCCTGATGGCTGCTTCGGTTTTTCTGCCTTTTTATCAGCTGATGAGCTATTCAATGCAGGAAGGTACACAGTTGATCTTATGGGAACACCCATCGTGCTCAATGCCACGGGCAGGAACCATTTTGCCAGAGCCTTGCTGCAGTACTTAACGAGCAGGATGGTGGGAATACCCACAAGCACCCTCCCCAAGAAGATGGGAATTGTGAGTTCTGAGGTGAAGATGCGAGGTACGTTCTCATGGTGAAATTGGTGATAGGTCTGTTGCATCCCAGCGACCTAGAGCATACGAGTCATGTTAATGAGAATATATACCCGAAATATGACCTTAGCTAAATGCCTCGGTCTAGGGAAATAATTTTTCTATTTCCCAACATTTGCAGAAGGGGGGGTGTTTTCGGAAGAACATATTCCGCTGTTTTCTGCTCTCTTTTACTTTTCTTTCCCCCAACATTTGCAGAAAGGGGGGTGTTTTCGGAAGAACATATTTCGCTGTTTTCTGCTCTCTTTTACTTTTCTTTTCCCCAACACTAGAACTGCACTCTGCCATGTTACAGTTTCATTTAAGTTTTATTTTCTTCTGCCGAATACTGAATCCTCATTTTACTGCCAACGAAATTGGAATGAACGTGATCTCATTTCCAGAATGACTGAATTTCTTGTTTCAAGAGAACATAAGAGAATCCATGAGAGCTCAGCGACAATGAATTCATCTAGCCGCAAAATACGTAACAATGAATTTAAGGTTCAGTAGATAATACTCACAATTCCAAATGCAACCCCAGTGAAGGCTGTATGAAATTCAAAGCTTGGTGTTGGAAACTCAGGAGTTGGATAAGCAGACAGCAACAACAAGCTCAGGGCAGCCCAAAATGTGGTAACTATAAAAGAAACATTATACGGACACTATCAGAGATTCAGAGTAAAGAAGATATCAAGTAATAACATGAAGCACTCGTGTATGAGCATTTAATTATCACCCCCCAAAAAAAAAAACAAAAAAAAAGCAGCATTTACACCACCGATCATATGTTGCATCTGAGGGGAGTAGATACTAGATACCAAAGTAATTGTCCATAGTTCCTGATTCTCTCATGACCTCACCTCAGAACCAGCTTTAGAAACATCAAACTTCTAAAACTATGTTCTTTTTTTATGCCTGCACAATGACCCATATCACTTCCACAATTTGTGATCTTTACCATTTTACCCCCTCGTCGACATTCCAACCCTATCTTAGAGCTGCACTATACACCCTTATTCAACCAAGTCTAATCATAATTAATGATGAACGCAGAAGCTCTCAGGTATATTCCACAAATAACGCTCCTCCATTTGCATGGTTCAGATACCTGCCAAGTTCCACGTTGACTTTGCAGCCAGCTGAGAATTTCATAGACAGAGAATACACTGAAAGCAGTATCCTTAGCGAGTTGTTTTTGCATGAGGGGCACATTTTCCTCCTTGGTAAAGCAGTATCATAGGACCTGATATTAACAGCTTTCAAAAATTTCATAACAATACAGTTCTTTCTTATTTTCCTTATTAACCCGCCTAGTATTTCTGACTTCCAATTCTCATAGTGTCGACACCTTTTTTTTGGGCCTTCAAAGACTATTTAATTCTTGATGCACTCTGCTTTACACTTTCTAGACACACTAATGAGGTGCGAGAGGATCATTTTATGAAATGCCAAAACCGACAAGAAAGAGCTGAGGAAAAAACCAGGGAGTGGAAATTATGTAGGATTTGGCTCATCTAGTCAGCTACACCTGATAAGCAATATGGCCCTTTAGATTAAGGGTTATAAACCTTAAAATAAAGATCCCCTTCCAGCAGTTTCTAGTTAGCTTTTCCTTTTACCTCACATTTTCACTCTAGATTTTCTGGTTGTCTTTCAGGTCATATTGCCTGCCTTTGATATCTTTGCACATCTTCTCATCCCAATTTGATAGGCATTCCGTATTTTGTGTAGCTTTATTAACTCCATCTAACTCAATAAGTTCAGATTCTATACCAGATTACCTGCTATTTGTATTGTTTTCTCTAAGGAAAGACGTACAGTTCAAGTAACATATCAGCATTTGTTACTAGCATGTGTCTCTGTAGATAATTATTTAGGTCCAATTACTATAAGCACTACCACCCATATCTTGTACCCCCGAGAAAAAATCGCCACGAGAAATTATGAAAAGATAAAGGGCAATTACAAGCCCCAATTTTCCCTATCCTAAGCACCATTCAAATCATCATCTCAATTCACTTTGACAGAAACTGAACATCTTTCTTTCTTGTATGAGAGGTCGTCTTTCACCAAACAGGGTACTGAAGAAGTATGATCATAAGTTCATTTTGTCAGAGAGAATGAATCACTAATGGACAATACACTTGTTTAACTTCGACAACCAGCTATTCTGCAGGTGAAGGTCCCTTCTCACGCACCAGATAATTCCTTAGGACTGGAAGACATAACAGGCTAAGCCAACCTTTTATTAACAATCATTCTTAAATTCACTTTCTATGGATGTCATTTCTGAGGGTGTATGTGCTAACACCCCAATGCATAAGCTAGCGGACTATTTATAAACTACAGGAAAGCAGTATTCAATATTGACCTACTTGGTCTTCTGAATGACATATTGACATGGAGTATTACATTCACCTACATGCTGAACCCAAAAAGAAGAAACACTGGAGTCCTTGGAAAGCATGCTTACCATTTTGGCCAGTTGTAATAAAGCCGTCAATATATTCATGGACTGTGAGCCAAAGTGCAAGGACTACGAATCCCAACAAAAGACCACCAACGACATCAATCAAACTGTGCATGCCGAGGTAGATCCTTCCTAGTAAACAAAACCAATTTCAGCCACAGAAAAAAGATGTCAAGCAAGGTAACAATGAATCAACATGTGAGTCCAACTGAAGACCTACCGAAGCCTATAAGGCCAACAATCAAGGAAACTATTGCAAAGCCAATCAATGCCTCAGAGATGCTGCTACTTGGATTGTTTGAGAGGATATAATACAAGAAGTACCTGCAGAAGTCAAGAGATGAGGACAAATAACCAAGCAGTTCGCAAATCTACACACAGCACATGGTGACCAAAATGCAACTCGACCTCATCGACCAGTGTGGGTCCCACTTTTGTGGGGTCACCCCTTCTCTATGGCACAAACCAGGTAAATAGGTACACATTTCAATGCAGAATAGGGAGATTATCCCTGGAGGAAATGGTGTCAAAGAGAATGAACAAAGTGTGTAAGGTGAACCTCACTAGAGTTGTGATTGGTAATGTTCGTCATGACAAAATCCATAATAAAATCTTTAGAAATTAGGGGCACTATTGTGATATCTTTGGAATTGAATTTGAATCCCATTTATATGCACAAATAATTTCAGCAAATAACGGGTTAGATGTAGGTTATCACAATGACAACAAAGGGGACACAAAGTGTATACTTCTATACCATTGGACCTCACATTGGGATTCCATAATGTTATAGACGAAATTTTCTTGACTGTAGGTTGTATGGCTCGCTTGGAACAAGGCATCAAAATGGCAGGAATGGTTCTACAGCATGCGTAATTATAGAATGGAATATCAGAAATGAACCAGAGAAACGCCTCTTTAAGTGTCCAATGTATTGCATCACTGTCAAGAGACCATGCCAACTAGATTTATTTAGCTTCATTGCTGCTTAAAAAAAGGTAGGAACATAATCCATTGATGACGGCAGTCATTTATTATCGTCTCCTTTTTAAATTCTCTTGCCTCAAATTAACTGTAATAGTAATGCACTGAATATTGCATTGTATTATTATTAATTGTCCATGAAGCCTTCTATAATGGCAATACCATCAACCCGCCACCGTGAACCCAGCAAAACGGCTCCATGGAGATCACATGTATGCAACCTTACCCTTGACAAGATCACAAGAAGGGAGGTTATGTCCAATAGACTCACATACACAATTCAGAAGCGATGTCTGAAAACATTTGAAGACATCCCTTAAACCTTCTATAAAGGCAAATCCCAATGGCAAATAAAGCATCCTAACAAGTCAGATCACTTAGCTTCGGCCAAAATTAAGATCAAGGATGATTTTAAAAAAAAAAAAACAAGAAACTAAATCAGCGCCAAAAAAAAGGTCATCAGGATACAAGAAAAGGCCAATACCCGGACAAGCAAGTTGTGTTAAGAGTATGAGATGAAGGCAGCCCATATTCCTGAGCATTCTCTTCCTCATCTTTAGTAGCAGTCAATCTTCTAACAGGAGGGCAACTGGGTCTTGGAGCTGAAACCACATCCTACAAACAAGATACACAGAATACACCAACGGTGCTAAGTTTTCGGGTCAAATCTTGAGCATTTTCTGCAAAATGAGTTGAACTCAACCCAAAAACTCACTTTTATGCAATTCCCAGTATAATCACAAAACACCATCAAAAGTGTCATTTGTCTAGCTAATTTGCCATGCCCACTCTGCAATATTACTCCCAAAAAACATAACTCAATCAAAAAATAGAAGGGGAGAAAATATACCAAATCTATTACAACCTCAAAAACAAGAGAGAGGAAAAGTACCCAGAAAAGCAGGGGAAGGAAAGCAGTGTAGAAGGGCACAGAAACAGCACAGGACATGACAGAAAATACAACATCGAACACTTTATGCTGGGATTTCTGCAACAATAACCAAAAACCCATTAAATCAAACAGCAATACGAGCCTAAATATTAAAGAAAAAGGCATAATTCCCCCTCCCCCCAGAAAAAAAAAGGGGGGAACAGAATTGTGAACCTGGATCTGAAGAATGAAGGGAATGCCAGAAACAACATGATGAGTAACCCAAGGTTGAAGAAGGGATCTAATCTTGCGGGTGATATCCAAAATTGATGACATTACAATCCAAGCCACAATTCCGGCAAGAACGGCTGACTGCCATGCTGGTATCGTCTCCATTCTCTCCCTCCTCCGCTCCTTCACAGCGTGCAACTGGCAGGAGAACACAATGAGAACCACAATTACAAAGCTCTTTCTGTGGAGNNCACAAATTTTGAGGTCCTCCAGATGGCCTAAAAGTTGAGCTGGGACCCCAACTCGATTTGAAATTATTTAAGAAAAATACGAATTCAACGCGGATTGAAGGGGTTTTAATTCAAAGTCTCACAAAAAATATATTATTCTAAATTATTATCAAATCTAATACGGAATATTGATAACCCATCTATTGTTCAATCTCACCTAAAAGTAAGCAAGTTAAAAATATAATTACAAATAGTCAATTAGGCTTACAATATTAATTTACCTGATCGATAATTCAAATCAAATTATATTCCTTCAAATTGAATATTTCATTTCTTTCGTTTGTTCACATAATATAATTGATGACATAAGAATAATGTAAGTCTGTATATGAGATATTAGACCATAATAATATTTATGTGATTTCTTAAATTGAAAATGTCAATGTCGGAATTAATTACATGTTTGAAAAAGAAAATACTATTTAATTACTGTATTGGATAAGCTAATTCATTATTCGTTGGACGAACAATGAAATGTTACGAATATTGGGATTAAATATGTCATCTATGACTGGATTGAAATGAGGGTGTTCGCTATAATAAACATTACTTACTAACTAGAAGTTAGTGATTATTATCTTGTCATATGCTATAACAAAGCTAGTCAAAGAATCTCATTATTTAACCATTGTATTTAGTGATCGACATTTTTGAAGTATTTAATGTGTTTTACTAGGTATCAGAAAGAAGATATTTGTCCTCACTAAAATATAGCTATTATGTTATCAATGTTTTGAAATCGACGATTGAATTGCCAACATTTTATGACACAAGAGTAATTGTTTGTAAGACATAAATAATTCTTTAAATAGTTAAAGTCCAATATTTTAGCAAAACTCACCTGAAAATAATCGACAATTTGTACATTATATTCAACTTAAACAAAAAAAGAAAAGAATAATTATAATTATAGATTTTAAGAGTACATATTGGATGATTTTCGCAAGTTAATTTTTGTTCTATATTTAACACTTCACGACATATGAGTTTAAATAAAATATCTATCCACAAAACTACTCAAATAAGAATTTAAAAATTTTAAATAACATTAATTTATGTATCTCTAACATAACAATAATAATTCCAAAAAAATTATTAAAATTGTAAAATATTAAGGACGTGCTGTTTTTGTTGGTAAATTGAGATTTATCAACTTTAATCTACTTTTACCAATGTCAATCAACTCTAACCCCCCCAAAAAAAAAAACAACTTTAGATAACTTCAATCAACCTCTACCAATTTTTAATGATTTTTTTTTCAAAATTTCTTATAAAGAAATCCTACTCATTTACATTTTTTTTTAAATCAACATCTTCTAACTTCGATCAAAATTTTTTAATTTTTAACTTTAATAAACTCCTACTAATCACCGTAAAAAAATCTAAAATTTTATCCGCTTTTAGGCTTTGTTCTTTTTGTTGGCAAATCTCGATTCATCAATTTCAACGAACTTTATGAACTTTAATAAAAAAAATATTAATCAATTCATTTCAACCCACATAAAAGCAATTTAAACTCACTTTAACCCATTATTTTAACCAACTTTGATCAATCGTATAAAAAATATATCAATTTTAATACATTTTAATAAAAAATATTTATTTTAATTTACTTTAAACCAACTTTGATCAATCGTATAAAAAAATATATCAATTTTAATTTATTTTAATAAAAAATATTTATTTTAATTTACTTTAATCAACTTTACTAATTTTCTAACTCTTATTTTTCAACCCAAAAACGGCCTCTTATTAATTTTTACCAACTGTTGTACTTCTTGAAAAGTGGGGTGGTAGTCGTGTTCTTGACGGGCAAATGAAAATCTTGTTGGAGTTTTACTGGCAAAGTGGCCCATACAGAAAACGACAGGTCATGAATGGGACAGCTGGAAGCAGAGAAAAGAACCTTCTAGGAGTACGTGAAATCAACGGCTAGAAAGCACAAGAAAAATGCTAAAAAAAGAAGCAATCAGAATTCCGGTGTTAGAGTCACCTGCGCTGGGTGACAGTCGTAAAATATTTCCATCTATGGCGGGTGAGGTTATTGGGTTGTGCAATTTTGACCGCTAGAGTCCTCGGCCTGTTGGTTGACCATTGACCGTCAACGTTCGAACGAGCGGCTGACGAAATTTGCATTCCATTCTATTTTATTATTTTTTTTGGATCAAATTGCATTCATTATATATATATATATATATATGTTTATTATCTGAGTCAATTGGGCTCATCATCTCTTAATATCGAAGCCTGGCCCAAAATTTGCTCATATTCCAACCAGCCCAACCAAGGTCCATAGCGGATACTTGGAATCCGAATTCGGAGCTCGGAAGTCGGTAAGAGCCTAATACTGCATTCTTATTTTATATTTTTATATTTTATAGAGTTTTTATTTGTAAAGTCTGCTAAAACCCTGGAGAAACCCTGTCACCTTGACATTGTTACGCTTCTGCTTACGTTTTTGAGAGCCAAAGCTTTTATAGTTTTATGCCCTAATTCTGCTGAAGCTGCAACGAGCCACAAACAATGGCAGGATTAAACAAGAAGAACTCGAAGAGGAAATCCATAGAAGTTCAGAACAAGTCTTCAAGGTCAGCAGATGCTGCAGCTTCTGCTTTGCCTCTTCAGTTGGATGACGAAGTCCCCGATTTTCCCCGAGGTTTTTTTCCTTTTTTTTTTCCGGCTATTTCTCTGTGCTTTTTGGATATGAATTGGGTTTGATTGATTGGTTTATGTGTCTGCGAATTTGATTAATTGGTGGGGGGTTTTGGTAGGAGGGGGCAGCAGGTTGATTAGGGAGGGGATAAATGAAATTAATGTAGGAGTTGATCCCGAAGTGGGAGATTCCAACAGGAAGAAGAAGCATAAAGGTGCGAAGTCAGGTCGTAAAACAAACGAGGATGATTTGGGTTCCCTATTTGGCGAGGGAATTACAGGGAAGCTACCAAGGTTCTGTAATAGAGTCACTTTGAAGGTATGTTGTAATGTTTATGCTATTAGTAGTCATTTTATTTTATTTTTTGGGTTGTCATTCTTGTTTCTTGTGTTTGTGTTGAGTTGCAGAACATATCTCCTGGAATGAAATTGTGGGGAGTGATTGCTGAAGTTAATGAGAAGGACCTTGCAGTCAGTCTTCCTGGAGGCTTGCGTGGATTAGTTCGGGCTAGTGAAGCAGTTGAGCTGGCTTTGCTGGATTCTCCCAAGGTTGTTGTCTGCTCTTCATTTTTGGCAAGTCTGGAGAATTGTTTTATGGAAGCTGATGATGTTTGATTTTATAGCAGGGTGTAAAATTTATTTGTTGCTAATGACAGTCGAACTTTGTTAAATGTTTTGAACTAGCTAAGAAGCTGTCTAAATGCTTAGTTGATGTTTTGGTTCCTTGCTCATATCCCTTCTACAGGATGTAGAGGGCCATACACTCTCCAGCCTTTTTAGCATAGGCCAGCTTGTCTCCTGCGTTGTGGTGCAAGTGGATGATGACAAGAAAGAGACGGGGAAAAGGAAAGTTTGGCTTTCTTTACGCCTCTCCTTGTTGCACAAGGGCTACAGTTTGGAAGCAGTTCAAGAAGGGATGGTATGTGTCTGTGTTTTCAGTAGCTTCATAGTGTACGAGTTCATATTACATCGAATTTGATTTATGTGACTTATTAACTGCGCCGCCCCAGATTTAAGAAATATTGCTTTGTTGCCCTTCTTTTTTGAACCAAGACTCTTTTAATGATCTGTCTTC
>NCQT01080439.1:10225-21644 GCA_002740465.1 Stenocereus thurberi | reverse complement strand
AAGTCATGGTATGATTGTTATTACCTTAATCAACAATGAGGTCATTCATACCAATGAAGTCTTAGTCTAGTGGCAAAGACTGAGATACTGGATACATTAGGTTTCAAGTTTGATTCTCCCTTCTCCTATTGTATTATGTTGCCTTTTATGGCTCATATGAACCCAAAAAAAAATAAAAAAATAAAGTCATTCATACTATAAATAGTACAATACTACAACATTTTTCTGTTTAGATATCTAAGAAAGTTCCTTTAAAGCAAATGTTGAACTCCAATTTTTTATACCACCTTGAAAATTTCTTTAGCAAACTTAACTAGAAATCTTTTTTTTTGGTCATTAAGTCTTTGTTCTACCAAAATTGAGTTATTTTTTAGCCCTTCTCAGATTGTGCGTCTTGCATTCTAGAGAAGTTCACCTTCTAAGAAAGTTATCCCGTGCTCTCGAATCACATATGTTCACTTCTAAGATTGGAACATGAAATCTTACATGATAAGAATAAGTATCAAACTACTTAAATCAATTTGTTTTGGGTACTGAAAATCAGTCTATGATGTATCTCGTATTGGTTAGTAGAGGAACATTGTGCGTCCTGCATTTGGAGAAGTTCACCTTGGGGTCAGATCTTGTGATGGGTCGGACCTTGTAGGATATTAAAATGGGCTCCAATAGCCGAAGGCAATTATGGGCTGGACGGCCCACGAAAATAGGCAAGAGTGACCAGGCATATTTTTTTTCACATTCCATTCTGTCTGAATGTAAAATTATTTGACCTTCAAATATTGATGTGACAGCCAATTATATATCTAGATAAGTGGATAACTGTGTGTGACTTATGTCTTTTAGTTTTACATCAGCATCTACAATTTGAACAATATTACATTCAACATCGGGAAATGAAGATTATTTCAAAACCCTAAAAGCTTGAGAACGCTATTTTGAAATTGTTTTAAGAGAACATGTCATTGTGTTAATATCTTTAATAAGTGGACATTTTTCATAAACTTTATTGGCACTTCTCCAAGTGCATATGTCTATGCTAAAAAAGAACAACAGACGACAACGTTTAGCCCATGGGTAAATTAACGAAGCCAACATTCTACAAGTTTTATAAATTACAAAAACTAGTTTTTCTTTCCCAATTTAGATATAAATTTGTAATAAATTTGAAATCATGAATAACATTTGACTTAGGAAAAGCCTCTAGTAACATTAACCCTACCACATTTGGCTGGGGCACTCCATTCATGAACAAAACACATTAGCATGACTTAGGTAAATTAACGGGGTCGTTTGATCTGTTGGCAAGGACCCATTCACATATCTTTTCCAATCTTCAAGTAGGTCAGCAATTTTTTTTGTCTAACCCCATGCAACAATTAGCATGCATTGTGCAAACCTTGTCCAAATCTTGGCTTGGTGAACAAAACCCACCGAAATATTCAGTATCCAAGAATCGAACTTTCAACCTGTTTTTCTTGATGTATTTGCTATGTCTTAATATGCCATAGAGAACAAGCTGCCCAACAATACCTGGTTGTTTCCATCTTGAAGATCTCCAAAATTTGTAGAACTTGATGGTTCGATTGTTGGACCTAACAAACATGAATCCAGTGTTGGGAGAGTTAAACATGTCAAAGGGTTTGCCATTGAAGAAGTCGCTTGAGATTTGAACATCATCATCGGGATGAAAATGTGGAAATGGATCTCGTAACCACACAACATCTGTGTCCTAAACGGTAAAATTATGGCTTTAAGTCAAAGTCAATTTCAGCAATCCTTAATTTTGCATCAAAGCTCGACTTATTTTATATTAAGTTATAACATACCTTCAATAAAGCCTTTCTCTTAAGAAAATGTTACATTTACATTGACATTAACACTCATGCTGCAACAGCAAATATACTGTCTTGTTTACAATAAACAATCAATTTCAATAGCTTAGATGTACTCTTGGATTTCTTTTTGTTTTCTCTTTTTTTGGAAGGGTGGCCCTCTTAACATGAGAAAACTTTTTTTTTTTNNTAAACAAAAATGTGACAGTATACTTCAATATAGCACATACTTCAACCCCCCTCCCCCCAAAACTAATTCACCAATTCATAGGCTATATCGCAATACAATAAGTAAAACGAACTACTTGAAGTGCTTGGATAAAAATGTCACTGAATTATTTGAAAAAGTAAAAAATGTCACCGAGTGTTTTTTTGAGCTAATTGGGGCCACTAATTTAACCAAAAAAATTAAAAATGCCACTGTGTTCATATGTTACAAGTTACTGTAGGTTCTGATATGGTTTTGAATTATTTTTTCTCAAATTTTGTGAGTGTTAAATGGGAAAGAAAAAGAAAAACTAAAAATTATTTTCATACTTTAATAGGGTATCCCTCACACATTTCGCTCCATCTCTCCTTCTTTCTCCTCAAATTGAGCAATTAGGGTTCCATGTTAAAACCCTAGCAAGAGCAATTGACTTTAAATGAGCCTCAAAGCTATAAAATTGATTTGATAATTGCACTCCTCACACAAAATCAACCCTTTAAGTCCTAAGAACCATAATTTGCTATTTTGCAAATCTATTTTGCATTTTAAATACCCCAAAACTTGCCTTCATATATTGCTTATCAATTGCTACTTCCACATACATCCAAACAATCCCACTCACTTTCCTCCTTCATCAACTGCTACTTGTAAATCCCAACATAGGGTTTGCTTAAATTGATATCAAAAAAGGGTGGGGGCGAGGAGAGAGAGAAAATGTGCGAGTGTGGGGTTATGAATCACGAAAATGAGAAAGCAAGAGAGAGAGTATGTGTGAGTTTGGGGTTCTGAATCAAGAACATGCTCCAATGGAAGAGAGAGTGGGGGACTTATATGTAAAATTTCAGCAATTTTTCTTTTTCTTAAATTCATCCAAGCCCTCATACATGGGTTTTTACCGTTTAATATAATTTTTTTTAATGCCTTACCTATTATAGCCGGTCATCATGGCATCTATTAGCTTCATAAACAAGTTTAGTGGCACCGATTAGCTCGAAAAAACTTAGTGGCATCTTTGACTTTTTAAGATAGTTCAGTGATATTTTTATCCAAACACTCTTAAATATCACCATGTATACAAGAAGCATAAATAAGCTACTGCATAGTACATAACACGAACTAGCATAAGAAAGCAAAGTTCTTGCTATAACAACAAAAGAAAAGCTGAAGCATTTAGCTAAGAATGGTAATCAAAGCTAGCTAGGTATTACTCAAGTCTAGCTGTGTCTTCAAGGTTATTACATAACAATTCGACTCAAGATCATCGGTGTACTTCAAAATTACACAAGATTAGTTTCTTAAACATTTTTTAATAGAACGTTTAAGTTGAAACTCAAAGAGTGTCATATTAACGAATTGTCTTCCTTTTTTAAGTACCCAAAGAACATATGTACTAAGATCCCAACAAACAAACAAACAAACAAGCAAACACAAAAAGAGAAGAAAGAAACAACTTACAGTGAAAACGAAATTATACCGCACGGTTAAAATACTTTGCAAGAACGCAAGTGTTTCCCACATCATCTGAATGAACATGTGGCTAAAGAACTTAACCTCATGAGCCAACTCACTTGAGTGACCACTCTTTAAGAAGTAACAATAGGGGACCAAGGCTTGGCATCGTGCATATGCCTTATCATCCACTGCTATGACGAGAAGATGATTAAGAAGCCTAGCAGTACGTGTTTTTCCCAATTCTAAAGCTCTCAAGGAAGACGTCAAATATGCTGTTTGGCTCTGCCCATGCTTCGTTCAATATTGATAGTATTACGGTGTTATCATCTGTTGCTGTCGCTCTTACTGCTTTTCCTGGTTCATAGTGCTTATTCTGGACCTGGAAATATTCAAATATACGCAATCATACTTATGATCAGTATAGAAGTTGTTCTGAATACTTCATGAGAAATGTAAGACATACAAAATGTCAAGATATTTGAAAAACTCTTTATCTTTTTTGAGAAAGGTTGGCTGTAAGCGAAAAAAAAGACAAAACTTTTATTTAAGAATCCAAAAAAAACTTTTTATACGTATACAATCATCACCAGTTCATTATGAACCCTAGTTAGCACAAACAGTCCATCGAATGTTCATATGTATTGAATTATGCTCATAACGAACATAGGTAAAAACTATTTAGGAAAAACTCATGGAAGAATGTAACAAGTACAAAATAAGTATGCTTTTACAATAGTTATAATAGAGTTACATTTTGATTTAATTCAGAATGTGATTCTGTCCTATATCTAAACAATATCCTCGTCTTTGACCCTTCTTCTTCCCAAGTTAACAACCAAACTAACCTTATTCTTATTTCTCAAAACGCTTAATTAGATGAACGAATTCACCAGGCGATCCTATATATTTTCAATTATTAGTTGGGCATAAAGCATAAAAATGTAAATGTCTAGGGGAAAATATGAGCAGTTATAGATGAAGAAACTCACAGGATGAACCTTAAGAGGCACAAAAGTTGTTGTGTTCGAACAGTAGAAAGTAGAGATCCCCACAACGTGATCAAAGTAGTCGTAGGAATTAAAATAAAGGATGACAAAGTATGAAGCAGCTACTGCAGAAATTATCAACACCACCTTTAATTTGAATCCAAGGGCTTGGTATTGGTGGCTTGTTTTCTTGAT
Source organism: Stenocereus thurberi (assembly GCA_002740465.1). Classification (NCBI taxonomy): domain Eukaryota; kingdom Viridiplantae; phylum Streptophyta; class Magnoliopsida; order Caryophyllales; family Cactaceae; genus Stenocereus; species Stenocereus thurberi. The sequence continues at coordinate 16,971 of NCQT01080439.1, read as the reverse complement.
GATCATCATCTTCTTCTTTCATTCGAATCTCAAACGTTTTGCCTCCGAGCTGAATTTCTCTTTTTATCTTGCTTGATTAGTCTTGGTCAAGCATCTAATTATCTCTTAATTACACAATTAGCAGCTAACATATGTGTTTCAGATGAAGATACAACATGTTGATTGAAGAGATCCTATTTTATTTCATCGTGTTGAAAATTTAATTTTTAGTTATTAATTTTTTTAATCAAATTTTATAAATTTATAACGTTTTGGGATGTTAAGTTGTGAGTTTAGGTTACTAGTGATTGCTTACAATTAATGCTTCGTGTGGTAACTATGGGTACTCTGTAAGATTGTTTGTAACACTTTTGAAAATGTTTTCACAAAAGTCTTTTTTTTAAAATGTTTTCACAAAAATTCTCTTTTGTGGGCATCTAGTTTAGAATCAGTCTCTCTACGGATAGGGATACATATTGAGGTAAAGTTACCTATATCTGAATTTCTCCAGAGTCTGAGAAAGCGGAACCCACACTAAGAGGTGTTGCATATGTTTATATTTACCCCATTTCACATTCAATAGGGTACCTAATTTAGTTGTGTGTGCGAGGGATATCAAGCTTACCTAATCTAGTACATGGAATAAGACTTTGATATTTCATACCTTTATTATTAATATTTTAGTTTTGAATGATGTATTGGCTCATGTTGATCTCTCATTGTTTAACATAAAAAAGACTAATAGGTTGTACAATCTTGCAGCCATTCACATGATCAATGATATTATTAATGGAGTCAGAGTATCTCTTTCTTTAAAAAAAAGAAAAAAAAAAAGAAAAAGCACTTCGATGCATCTTTGATCCAGTCATGAGTAGAGTTGGAAAATAGATCGGATCGGGTCGATCTATTTAACAAACATGTCAATTTCGTGTCTTCCTTGAAAGTAGCCTAGATTTTTTCAAAGTTGAAAAAGAATATATTTTCACGCTAAATGGCCAATTCGTATCAACTTCGAGTCGAAATCGGTTTGGATCGGGTTGGATTCGTGTTTCTCTTAGTAACTTCAATCGAGATCATGTCGTATTGTCATGTCGTTGTAGTCGTGAGGCGACTAGTAATTTTTTTTCTCTCTTATCCTATATTTCTAGTTCTATCAATAAAGGTTATATTGTGTGATTTGGAATATTTTATTTGTGTATTACTTCCCAAAATAATCAATTGTAATTTGATTTTTTTTTAAACCATAAAAGAAGTACAACCGGAGCTCGATGGAGTTATTTGGCTTAATTAAATTATTAGGACACCACCAGTACATATGGTAGGAACAAGATTTTATTTTCCGTTTTAACCTTTTGCTCACTTTCTATATATATACAGGCATGTATATGTACAACACTTTGACCCCGTATAACACAGGCACTTTTCTCCATCTACCTTTCATTTGCCTCTCTTAAGCCTAGTAAAGGCTTTCATTTCTTGCATCAGGGCATCTCCAGCCATTGGAACTTGTTGTTGTTGACGACAAAACGTTGCGTTTTGTTGGGAAAAATTAAATTGAACATCGTGTTTCTCACCAAAAAAAAAAAAATAAAAATTGGGCTGGGCAATTTTGAGCCATTGAAGCTGGCTTTTTAGGCTTGGCAATTACATATTCAAGCAACAAAAATTAAGTAATTAAAATTTAAAAAACTTAAACATTGTTCTTGTGAGGAAAATATAAATATTTCATTTGTTGGAAAATAAAAAACTTATTTACAAGTTGTAGATATAAAATACAAATACAAATTCAAAATAATAAAAGTGGTTAAATATGTTTATGGTGGGCTTCATGGCAAATATGTTATTTGGTGATCCAAGTTAGAGTTCTATTCGTTGGAGACGTAAATAGAATGTAATTTCTAATAATTGAAACTTTTCAAGATGGACAGACTGAAGTTTTAAAAAATGAAACTCTGACTGGAATTGCAGTTAAGCCATCTTGGTTATTCTAAGTTAGGCAGAAAGAAGAGGGGGAGGGGGGGAGGGCTCCTATCTCTACGATAGAGACTAGAGAGGCATCAAAAGACTAAAGATTTGCAGCAACAGGTTCTTAATTAGTCAGGCTCAATCCTGATAAAGTTCTATGATTTGATTATACGAATCCCTAATTCATTTTAATCACCTTTGAAATTAATTGTAATTTCTTCTTTGAAAATTAAGTAATAGAAGAATAAAATGTAGCCATCAAATTAGTACATACTATCAACAATGTGATAAACGAACTTTCTGAATTAAAATACATTATTAATACATAAGTTGATCCTTCTTTTAGCAAAGATCTCTACTATCGATCCTTAATATATCTAACTTTCTAATGTGTCGATAGGACATGATCTGGATTGATCCCCTCCTCCGATCCAACCATTCCTTTCCTCGCAAACAATTGAGTAATCCGCCTTAATAGGGATCTTAATGAATGGGCAACTTATACATACACACACACACACACAAAAAAAATGAAAGAGAATTCTGTGGAGAGTACAAGATATTTTTAAATTAATTTGCAAAATCTCTCTAATGATCATATATATCACATACGGCATTTGTCTGGGGCTCTCCGGTGAGATGACATTATTTGATTTGTTGTCAAAGATGTATTCACATAACTCTTCCAATCTTCAAGTATTGGCATGCATTGTGCAATCCTTGTTGAAATCTTTGCTCGGTGTGCAAAATCCACCAAAATAGTCTGTCTCCAAGAACCTAATTTTCAACCCAATCTTCTTAGTATGTGCCCGGTGTATTATTTTAAGGAAGACTTCCTGCTGGCGCATGCCCGGATATTTCAACCTTGAAGATATCCATAGTTTGTAAAATTCAATGGTTCGATTATTGGATCTCACGAAAACAAATCCATTGTTGGGGGAGTTATGATGCACGTCAAAGGGTCTACCACTAAGGCCCTATTCTTTTCAGTGGGAAATGATGGATGTGGGATGAGTGAGTGTGGGAAAAGGGAGGAAGGAATGGGTGAGAGTTGGTAAGAGTAGTATTTTTTTTTTTTTTTTTAAGTGTGGGAAAAGAGGGGAAGGAGTGGGTGAGAGTGAGCAGGAGTTGAATGAAGTGGGGGAGTTGAATGAACGAGTGTGGAAAAGGAGGGAAAGGAGTAGGTGAGAGTGGGAAGAAGTGGCATTTTTGTTTAAGTGTGGGAAAGAGTGGGAAGGGGGGGAAGGAGTGGGTGGGTGTGGGAAGAAGTGGGTTAGGTTCATTAAACTACGAAAAGAACAGGGCCTAAATATGCCACATGAAGTTTGGAAATCCGAATTAGGAACGAAATGTAGAAATGGATCTCAAAACCACATAAGAGCAGCGTCCTGAAGGATGAAATACACTTCTATTATAATATGTAGATTTCATGCCACAATTTAAATTATGCATGAAAGATTACATGGTTTCAAATAAATCTTTCTGTTTTATCTAAAAGAAACACTTATTGCATGTTTGGTTGGATGAAATTATCCTCGTAATGTTAACAATTCTGTAGTTGTGTTTACCTTGCCATATTTAATTGTATGTGAATATTATAATCACAAGAGTATCTTGTAATCATAATTGTCACAAAACTTTGCAATCATGATTACATTATAAAGTAGATTACGTTACGTACAGCTAAACATTATATTATTATCACATCAAAAACTTGTATGTGAAGCTAAAAGGCAAGCTGTTTTGTTGAATGGAATAGAAATTGAACCCAATTTCAGTCTTCTATCATTTCCCATGCAATACATCCATTAATGTGGAATGCTATCAAAATGAAGTCCAATGCTTTTTCTATGATAAATTAAGGATAAAAGTTGGTCTTGGCACTAATATTACCTATCTCTCTCACTATTACATATTTGGATCAAACTACATAATTTGATTTTATTTCTAACAACGGTTTTTGCCTTTTTAGAAGTAAAAAGTGCAATTGCAAATAAGAAATTCGGTTTGCTCCAATAAAAATTGTACCGATTGTGTATCAGTTATTTTTAATTGATTTATTCTAACTATCTTTAAACTCCTATTTTTATTGTGAAACTTTCAATGTCCTTGAGTCATATCATATTAGCGTTGAATTAATGCAATTTTCATTACTATATTTATAATATTAAACGACTCATTGAGCCTATATATATACAGAGCAGCCCAACGAGTCTTGTATAGGTAGAAGGATGGGCCAATCTCATAATACCTGGTCCTAGAGGCTCATAACCCCGCAAATCTTCCACAACCAAGAAAAATGTGGAGGATAGGGATTGATCTCGCGTCTCCCTTGTGGAAATCACACTTAGCAGCATTTAAATTACAAGTTCTTGATAAAAATGCCCTAATTACACAGTCAATGGTTGTGTGTTTCAAGTTTACAGGCACAGCTCATAATTTAGCATTGTAACGTTTTGTCCAACCTTGGACAATCTCCGTTTCCAGAGAGTAGTAGGTGGTGAGTTCCCGGCCTCTTAAATACCACTAATGCCTCTCTTCTTCTGAAAATAGAACCTTGAAGATGTTGAACTATTGGTTTTTATAGCCTCTAGAACTTGATTAGATAGGTTTTCAGGGATCCATTTGAATGAATCTCGATTCTCAAGTGATCTTTTACTACGAGATCCTGATCAGATGGAATTTAGAATTCAATAATTTTCTAGTTTTCTTGTTAGAATTAGTGACAAAAGTATACGCAATGATCGATCCTCCTCCCTTATCTATAGAAATACTCTGTTATATTCAACATAGTCTAATGAGAACTCATAAATAATTAAAATTAAACACCAAAAAAGAAAAAAGTAAGAGATTAGATAACCTAATTACAGTGAAAACAAAATTATAACCCAATGTCAAAATAGTCTGTAAGAAGGCAAGTCTATCCCACATCATTTCAAGGTAGATAGGGCTCATGAAGCCAGCCTCATGAGCCATCTTAGTTGAGTGATTGCTCTTAAAAAGATAACAATGGGGAACCAAGGCTTGGCAACTTAAATACGCCTTGTCGTCGATCGACTGCAATGACAAGAACATGATTCAAAAGCCCAGTAGTGTTGATCCCAATTCTAAAGCTCTCAAGGAAGAGATCAAATACGTTATTTGGCTCTGCCTATGCCCTATTCAATGTTGTTAGTATCACTGTGTTTTCCTTTGTCGCTGCCGCCTTTAATGCCTTTCTTAGTTCATAATATTGGCCATGGACCTAGAAAGATTAAGATATATCGAACCATGCTGATAATAAATAATAGAAGTTGTTCTAGAAAATCCACGGAAAAAGCGCACACAAGGAGTACAAAATGACAAGAGCTTTCCAAGACTTCTCGCTGTCTTCAAGAAAGAATGGGATGCCAAAAAAGAAAGCAAAACTTTTGCATGGTAAAATTGATATTTAATTACATGAATGTTACCTAAAATAGCCCATGAAGCGCTCATATATATGTAGACTTAGACCATTTTTAAAAGGATCATAATGCAGTGTTGTTTTTACTATCGATTTAACCCTATAATGTGTCCATTGGACATTTGTCACATTTCAAGCTCATATTACATTGTCAGATCAAATACTCACTGAATCTATGATGACCGAAAAGAGGGGCAAAAAGTAGATGCAGCGATGCAGTTAAGCAATGTGAGCATAATAACGTGTAAAAAGCATACTTTTGCGCTAGTCGCATGACCTGTTTTTACAGGTATACTAATTATCGGAAAAGAAAGATAATGTGTAAAAAGCAATTAGATGATCCAAGAAACTCACAAAGTCATGATAAGGAAGATCAGAACGAGAGGAGAACTTTGAAAACTGGCCAAAGTAGAGGTGGGAGCTAAATGAAGGACTAGGAAATAAACAACAAGGGCTGAAAACATCACCACCTTCTTAGATTCCAATGCTTTCGTTGTTTTTGCTGGTGGGTTGTTCATCATTTTGTTGGTCAGTTTGCACTTTCAATTTTCAGATGACGATATGACAAGGAAAGTATTTAGGTGAGAGATCAAGAAGAAAAAAATAGGCATTTGGAGGTTAGGAATTATTCCATGGCAAAATGTGTTTTTAAAAAAAAAAACTAAACTTACATCTAAAGCATCAAATAAGATGATTATTTAATGCATTTTCTTTAGGATTACATTTTTATTTCTGATCTGTACCCAAATATGAAAATTCAATTAAAATAAGTGTAAAAAAATCCTAATCTGTACCCAAATACGAAAATTCAATTGAAATTTTGTAACAGAGAAATTGTGTGGATTATTCTATGTATATACAATCGAGAGTGTGTGTTGATCAAATATATCTTATCAAATTGAGAATGATGTGACACTACAAAAAACTATGCATATTATACATACTTCAATCCCAAAATTAAAGTAGGCTGCTTTTTATGATCTATTCTAAAATTTAATCATCTTTGTGTACTTAGGGTCTCCATGATTTATTAAAAATTTCCCTTATTGTATTTTATCAAGATTTAAAATTATTTATTCTTTATTATTTATCACATATGTCTGTGTTTTATTTTGAACCGCATTAATTATAATATTATTTTTTATTATTAAATAATTTTTCACCAAGCCTTCATACGTTTGTGACGGTTTTGAGGCTTAATTCGTAAGTTTTTTTTTTTGGGGGGGATAAAGTAAGTTTGAATTACTACTACGTAAATACTTGCAACGTTTCTTCTAGTAAATCGTAACTGTTGGTAATTTGCAAGAGTCTTTGTAACGCGTTTATTTTCATGAAAAACGCACATTAATGTTTTATATGC
>NCQT01080376.1:3929-15498 GCA_002740465.1 Stenocereus thurberi | reverse complement strand
TTTCTAAGCATTATGTAATCTATTAAGGATTACCTAATGACTAAGGGAGGGCTGGACGTGCCTTATAAGTAGGGTGGATGTCCCTTTTGTAAGATAGTGTTGAAGAATTGAGATCAGAAGTTGAGTATAAACTCCTCTGTGTGTTACTTTAAATTCTCTACTTGCTTATCTCAAATTCGGCCAATTACCCCCAAAACCGTGGGATTAGTCATCATATTTGGTATCAGAGCTAAGTCTCATCCTTGGCTTGAAATCAAAACCCATAGGTTTTTTCTTCTTGCCACGCCATAAAAATTTCCCCAAAAAAAACCAAAAAAATAACCTTTGATATTGAATGAAAATCTGAATTGAGAGCTTTGTGCTTTCGTTTCTTTAAAACACTGCACTCGCTTATCCTTAGCTAGGCTGGCTAAGGTGGTGATCGAGTAAAGTCTTAAACTTTTGATTAAGTGGTGTTTCTGCATCTTAATCCCAATTTAAAGGCTCTAATCTTATTCTTGGTGGCGTTTCTATATCCTTGAACAAGCTTAGTTCTACCAAGATTAGTCTTCGGTGGTGATATCTGTATCCAAAGATTAGTTTAGTATCTATCCTTTCTTTACTTTTTCCCATTTAGAATCCTTTGATTCTAAATTCCATCCCTACCTCACATTGTTGCTGCCTCACAACCAGCCTCTAACTTCCAACTTTCATTTGTTTTCATTGGTTACATTTTCTCTTGGTTTTAAACTTTCACTCTTAAATTGAGTTAGAGTTTTAACCCTTGGGAGATACATCATATTTGGTATCAGAGCTAAGTCTCATTCTTGGCCTGAAATCAAAACCCACACGTTTTTCCTTCCTGCCACGCCACAAATATTTCCCAAAAAAAAAAAAAAAAGCCTTGTTTCTTGATTAGCCTTCAATATGAGTAGTATGACTCTTGCAAAGAAGATCGAAGCTCTCATGAAGAACTTCGAAGCATTGACCACAACTAACGAAAAGTTAAAGAGTCACAATAAATGTTTTAGGCCCCAATTCAGAGAAGAAAGACGACCTGAACTTAATGATCATGAGGTTAAGGTTCCAAAGTTGGAGGGGAAACTTGATCCCAATGAATTTTTGAGATGGCTTTATAACGTTGAAAGAATCTTTGATTACCACAAAGTCCCTGAGGAAATGAAGGTTAAGCTTGTTGCTCTTGGGCTAAGAAAGTATGCCTTAATTTGGTGGACTAACTTGTGTGCTATGTAAGTTAGAAGAAAAAAGAGCAAAATCCAAACATGGGAGAAGATGAGATCTAAACTTAAAAACCATTTTCTACCCCTTTCGTACCTTCATGAAAAAGAGTGCAATCAAGCTCATAAAGCTAAACATCAATGAAAAGCCAAACCATTCAAGAAAGATTTCTCTGAACCCACAGTTATACCCCCTTCCTTCCCAGTTATACCCCTTTTGACCGCATAAAAAGACTTAGTTCCACAAAAAACCCAAATTGGTTTGAAAGCTAGTAAGGTGATTGTCAAAGAGGTAAGTAAAAATGAACATGAAGATGCAGTGTTGGATTTGAGTAATCTAGATGGCACCAAAGAAGAGACTTTGAGTTCTAATGAGCTTAATGATGAAAAGGGTGCTAATGAATCATCGCTCATCTTAAGCAGTCCGCAAGGCTTTGTGTTGTAGCAGGAGGAAATTGAGTCTGAGCTTCAACATGAAACTGAGCCCTGTAACCAGGAATTAATCTTGGAGGATCACGAAGAGGTTGTAGAGAAGGTCTAGTAACAGGAGACACTGTTATTAACAAAAACCTTGAGTGAATTTCATGACTTGGGCGAGCAAACTGACGGTGGTGGTGCTTATAAGTCATTACATTCCATGAACAATACACCAAGGTTTGAGTTGAAGCAAGCAAAGATTGAGTGTAAGCTTCAACAAGAAAACAAGCAATTGGACTCATTACTTGCTTATGATAGACCCTTAAAAAAGGTGTTTTACCATGAGTTAGTCCAGTCCAAACTTCAGAAAACCAAATCCTCCTATCAAGTCATAGCAGAAAAACAAAAGAGGAGGGTCATTTTTCAGCCAGAGTCCAATCCATCCATGCTTACCCATTGGATTTGAGGGCAAATCCTTCTTAAACAAGGGGAGGATGATATAGATCCCTCAAGGAACACTAATTTAGAGATCCAAAGCAGTCAAGGGAATCCAAATTAGTCATCAGAACCAATCAAATTTTACAAGTCCAAGAGAAGGTAGTTGTTAGATTAATTCCAGCAGCATACTCGTTTTTTGAGAGCTTAATTACTTAGGCCTCTTTGATGTTTAAATCAAATAATTTACCATGAATTTGAAGTTCAAGAAGTTAGCTTTCTAGAAAAATAAGTTTCAGCTCATTTGGACTTCATTTAATACTTCAAATCGGCTCTTGAACTCAAACTGTCCAGGCAGCAGTTTTAGGGTAGTTTTTAATTGATTTTGGTTTTATTATTTTATGGTATAAACGACAGCTAAATCATGTAATTCCATTTTTTAAGTTTGATTAGGATGTCTAGTTTATTTTGTATGCTAAGCACAACAGCAGGCAAGCACGTTAAAGGGCTTAATTTAGTCAATTTATTGAAACTGCCTAGCAGGCGTCAGGATTTGCACAGTTTGAAAGATCATGATGATTAAGGCCCTTAATGACGTCCAAATCAAGATTGTTTAGCCGGCCTTCGGGTTGAGGAAAAAAGGGGGGAATTTTTCTAAGGAAATCTTGGGGTTTTTTGTTTTTTAGGGGGAAAGAACATCTTGGTTCAAAGATTACCTTAGAGGAAATTTTCCCATTAAGGAGACCACCAAAAATTAAGTATAAATGGGTACTTTCTTCTAAATATTTAAATCTAGGGAGGTAAATTAGTTTGAATACAAATAAATTGAGGGACAAACAACCCGAGTAAAGTTTTAAATTCATTTTTTTTTCTTTGAGATAAGTAAAATTTAAAAAGAAATCATGGGGAAAATCCTTTACATTGACTTGAATTATGAGCGTCGGTCCACATCCTATAATTCCCATATTGAATTTCTAGGGTTTTACAGATAATGATCTAGTGCCATTGCTTTGTGTGCCCAAACTAAGGAATCCCTTAGATATGATGTAAAATGTATCTTATTCTATCCTTGATCGTGGATCTCTATATGAAAAATATGATTTAGGACTGGAAGGATATGAATTGTGATTTGAAGAACATGAAGGAGACTTCGAGTCAGAATAGATAGAGTAGGACTTATTCAATCACATAGTCTAGACCCCTAGAATATGCAAGCCCCAATGCTTTCTATTTGATTGGATCTTATGGCCACTAAATTATGATTTCACTATTAGGATATGTCATTTCGGGGCTAATGAATCATTTATGATGAGGATGAGCTTGAAGAGAATGATTCAGAGATCTTACAGAGTGGAACCATGTCGTATCTGACACCAACTAGATCTTTCAATGAACAGGGCTTTTTTGCACTAAATCGATTAATTTAGGACCAGCAATCCAATCTTTTTCCTATTCCAAGATGAGTTCACAGTCTCTGTGTTTTCAAATTGCAAAGTTTTTGCAATTGAAGAATTACCAAAGGAGCTTTTTATTTCCAAAATGGATCCTCCAACATCTATGTATAAAAGTTGGTCTATCAAGAATAAGAAAGAAAAGGACTTTCAATTATTGATTAATTTCTAGAGATGGCTTAAAACCAATAGTTCATTATTCAAATCGAATAAACTTTTCTGTTCTACTACTCTATGTGCGAGTTATTAGTATTTATTAAATCTGTTCCCATCTAATGGAACGCTATTGGATCAAGGAGAAAGAAATTGTTGTGAAAAAGTGGATTCTCCCGGATGAAATGAAAATTAGAAAATAAAAAATATGCATGTCTGATGAAATGATTGTTGCTATCTGCTCCAATAACGAATCATGAGTTTGACTGAATAATTAAATCAAATACCCTAATATCGGATCGATATATTGATATCGATCTAAGATCTCGGAATTTCTCATCAACGAGCATTCTCAATATCATGCCTTGAAAAGGACTCTGACCTCCATGCTTTTTAGCACGAGATTTTGAGTCTCGCATGTCTAGCATTTCACCACCAAGGCATCTTGAGAGTGATTCATATCCCATGAATATGATATTGATCTAGTGTGATATATGGAATACACTATAAAGGTGGCGTGCTAGAATATTTCTACTGGTCAACCGTATAGGGTCGAGTCGGACATCCAATTGCTTCAATTTGAATTATTTGAGGATGCATTATGCTTATATATCAAAAAGATGGACAATCAAACCTATTTCTCGATTCAATGGAAGCCTAAAGAGATGAATAAGGTGCCAAATGACAAGGGATATGTAAAATACATTCGATTATGTGTATTCATGATCCTAGATGGAATGAAACGACCCAGGATCCATATTTAAACTAGTCTCTATTTAGATGGACTCGAATGACCCCTTCTCAAAATAGGCATGTATATAACCCTATTGTAGTCTAGTGTGGAATCAACTTATAATGATGGAATCGACTCGATCATTATATTCTACATTATATGTTCTTAACCCTAGCCCATTCCTATTTTGGGTGGAACAGATCTACTAATTCATTGAGTCCAATTAGTAAAGGGGATCTTGAACTAAGAAATAGACTCTAGAAGCTAAAAAAAGGTATCGTCAGCAATTGCAATGATTAGGTTCATTGATATTCCCGGTATAGCAGATACTATCACACATGCAGCCATACTTATTTCGATGGAATTCTTTGATCTCAAAGGGCATCTTCTATAATTTCGCACGTGAGCAGTTATTTTTTGGTTTCGTCTAGTCACTATAACCTGATTATTCTTAGATGATAGTAGATAAAAAGAATGCTTGTAAGGGGTCCTATTAAAATAAAGAAATATGGGCCTGCTTGCCATCCACACCAGAATAAATAGAGATTTCTGAAAAATCCTACTAGTGGAGGAAGACCTCCCATGGATAAGAGACCTAGGGATAAATAGAGAGCCTGAGAGGGATCTTCCATGTATAATCCTACATAATCTCAAATGTTATCATTTTCGATATATAGACCAAACGATACAATGTAAACAAAAGTTCCTAGATTCGTGGAGATATCAAACACCATATAAGTTATCATGCTCGCATATCCATCATTTGAGTCTTCAATAATTACTAATAATTACATATCTGATTTTACCTATGGATGGATATACAAGCATACATTGCATGCTTGTTTGAGTAATAACAATGAGATTCCCCAATATTATGCTAAGATTAACTAGGATTTCCATCACAAGATGTCATTCGTTTGATGAGAAATAAAAAAACGAATATTGAAAACTCGAGTGGCTGAAGTTGAGGTAGCTACTTTTGAAGTAACAGTGAGAAAAGCAATGACTAAAGTGGGAGAGGCAGAGTGAAAAAGAGGATTCCTCACTGCTTTCTTTCATTCAAAATCGTACATGAGACTTTCATCGCATACGATTCGTAAGTGATAAAAGAAATACGACGGGTTCTTCTTCCTTTTTTAATTACCTTCCTCCCAAAATGTGTAAGACCAAAGCTATTCGATTTCTAAAAAAGATTACTAATCCTTGACTTTTCGAGAAGTCTTTTATCAATGGTTGTGAATGAGAAGGTTTTTCAATCTTTTCGATCTTGGCCTCGTCGACCAAGTTAGAAAGATTGAGGAATAGAACCGTCTAATTTGATTTGTTCTCAATAGCCATGGGATGATCATCATAGGGTGATCCCTTTGCCGATGGATGCTTCTATTCCACTTGTAGTTTCTCAAGAATGAAAACCCACTATGTAGCATCTATATCAAGAATTCAAGTCAATGGCAGTAGCTTGATCGTTTGTAGGAACTACCCGTAATAACTAACTTGAAAAATGGAGATCATTCCTGAGTTTGATATATTTCAAATGTCGATTGTTCATCGCTATCTAATACGGATTTTGATCCGTCGCTATTTTGCATTGTTATTCTGTGCTTCTTTATTAGTGTCATAAAGAGATTTGTTATTCTTCATCCCGGTTCACCATAATTGTTATTTGAACAAGTAAAAGTTATATCTCTATCGGAGTTAGGGGTGCCATTTCTCTTCTGTATGTCCATTGAGTTTTGAAAAGTCCAAGTATCTCAGAGAAGATAGAGAGGTAGAAATTCCTCAAGTGAACTGCACTCCTTCGTATAAGTCAAGAGTCCACTGATGAGATAAGCTAGGGAAAGCTTGAACCCAATTCCTATAGTGATGAATATAAGCACAATTCCAATTCTAGCGAATTATACATTTGTGTATTGATAAGACCATTCACTATTTCTTAAAGCTCGATCACTCCCTTGGATTAACTATATAGCCAAGAAAATCAATGAGCCAGAATAGAAGGGCGGTAGTAAATATTTCATGGTAGCCTTATTAGACCATACATCTTTCTTAGTATATCTAGATAATAGGTAAGAGCATAAAATGAAACATTCTGAAGCTACAAAGATAGTTATTAAATCGTTAGTAGTACAGAAAAACATTCCTCCTAGAGTAACTGTTAACACAAATAACAGAAACTCTATTAGAGCTATTTTGATACAATTAATGTAAAATATGGATAGAGAAATACATATATTTGAGCATAGTAAAATAACAAATTGTAAGATTTCTTTAAAATTGTTCGTTTGGAAATTTCTTGAAAAGTAATCATAGGTTCTTATCTCTATTGGAACAACATGGCTGTTATTCTCATTACTAAACTTGTTAAAGAGATGAAATATAACCAAGGCATATCCATTCAATTAGATGATGATAGATTATCAGAAGGAGAATTAGGCCAAAATTAAAATATGTTCTAAAAAAATAAAACTTCCATCAAAGAGAAGCAGATGAAAAGCTTTCACAAAAATTCTTGCAGAATCGAGAATAAAGTTTTCATTCTGTATATGCTAGATCATAAATTCGTAGTCACATCTAATCTCCAAACAAATCCTAATTGTTTCGAGCTTTCTATTTTTGAAATGGAATATTTATGGAATCCCCATGAATAGCATCAAACCTTACTGCATAGTATTAACATGAGATTCCTTATTCTTATTCTTAAGCGATTTCCCGAGAGGGCTTAGTTGATCCATGATTTTCGTCTCATTATTTATTTGTTTCGAGAAAACAAAGAAATATATCGATCAATTCCGATTCTTTCTTTTTCTATTGATTCTTTTCTAATCGAGATGTGTGGATCTAGGTGTCTACTATTCATGGACTAACAAAAAAAATGTGCCAAAGCTCTATTTGCCTCTACCATTCTATGAGTCTCTTCCTTTTTGCGTATGACACCGCCACTCCCTTTAGCAGCATACACTTATTCAGAACTTAATTTGAGAGCCATATTCCAATTCTATTATACTAGCTATTTTGGACCAATTAAGCAAAATACCTTGGACACAACCTAAAATTGACTTGATCAAATAAAAAGAGACTCCTTATGGAATCCAACAAAGTAGAATTCTCCTATAATAAGGCTTATAAAGACCATTAAAGACACTGTAAAAAATGGTACCTAATTAAGGATTTATAAGGGTGACTAAGGTTAATATTTGCGTACCTAAATCTTGGTTACCTTCTTTCCCTTTGGCATTGGTAGTACCTTGGTCTTGTTAGTCTCCCATGGTACTTTATGCCCGGTATCAATCTTCCCACCACAAGAGGATCTGCCCTTAAATCTAAAGGTTCTTTAGAGTTATACTATAAATAAGGACTTAGATCACCAATATTAAAAGTTGTCGAAACAGCCATGTCTCCTGAAAGTTGGAGCTTGCAAGCATTCTCTCCAATCGTCTCAATGACCTTGAGTAGACCATCCCCTCTTGACATGAGCTTATTTTCCCTCCTTGATGGAAATCTTTCTTTCCTTATGTGCAGCCAAACTAGATCTTTGGGCTAAATTCTAGGTGCTTACGGTGCTTGTTTGTGCTTACTTTGAAAGCTACATTTTCCTTCTTAATATGTCCCCTAATCTTTTCGTATAACTTTTTCTTCTTTTTAGCTTTAGCCTCAACATTGTGGCTGACCTCTTGATATATTTGGAATGTGCAGTAAGTCAATATGAGTGAGGGGACAAACTCCATACACACACTCAAAAGATAAGTGTAATGCAGCATTAGAAAGAGGTCTATTGTATGCAAACTTATCATAGGGGAGTTCTAAGTCCCAATCCTTCAAGTTCTTACAAACTAAACTCCTTTGGCAAAGTATTGAGTATACAATTAGTTACCTCTATTTGTCCTTGAGTTTGGCAATGATAACTCATACTAAATAAGATTTTATTACTAAGTAACTTCTGTAGACTCCTATAAAACTGGGATAGGAAGTTTGAGTGCCTCTTAGAAACAATGGTTTTAGGCACACTACGTAGCCCAATGACCTCTTTGATGTAGATCTCAGTAATGTAGAAAGCATTATTGGTTTGTGACATAGGATAAAGTATGCTATCTTAGAGAACCTATTCAGAACCAACATGATTGCATCCTTCTCCCTTTGGGTCATAGGGAGGGCCATAATGACATCGATGCTTACATCATCCCAAGATTTCATAGTTATGGCCTGTGGAGTGTACAAACCTTTCTAGAAAGGACTTTTGATTTTATGGCAAATTGAATAAGCTGTGATAAACTTGTGTATTTCTCCTCCCATCTTAGGCTATAGAAAATGCACCTTAAGAATGCCAATTATATTGTTTAGGAAAAATGGCTAGCTAGGGTACCATCACAAGCCTCTTGAACTAATAACTCCCTCAAACGGCTTCTTGGATTACAAAGCTTATTGCTCTTAAATAGATAGCCCTCATAGATCGTGTAGGGACTGTCACTTGAAATCTCTTACAAGAACTCTTGAAAATCTGGATCGTCCTTGTAAAGTTTCTAAATTGAATGAAATACAAGGACTTTATCATCTAAAACCCAAAAAAATGCATGCTTCTTGAAAGAGCATCCCCTACCATGTTCTCCTTCTCACTCTTTTACTTGCAAGAAAAATTGAATGATTATAGAAATTCCATCCATTGGCATGTGTTGGATTCAACTTATGTTGTCCAGTGATGTACTTGAGTGCTTGGTGATCCGAATGCAAGACAATAGACCTAAGCTTGAGGTAATGACTCCAATGAGTCAAAGCCCTCATAATGGCATGGAATTCCTTATCATAAGTGCTATAGTTACTTCTAGAGCCATTGAGCCTCTCACTAAAATAGGTAATAGGACTCTTGGCCTGGACTAGGGTATCCACAATCCCTACTCCAATTGCATGACACTCTAACTCGAATAAATCCTCCAAGTCTAGCTAGAACTGGTGCTTAGCATAGCTTTTTGCTTGATATCTGCAAAGGCTCTTTAGGGAGCCATTGTCCACTAAAATGCTTCCTTCTTTATGCATTCAGTGATTTGAGCCATGATAGAACTAAAGTTCTTGATGAATCTCCTATAAAAAGAAGTTAAACCATGAAAACTTCTCACCTCCATGGCTGTCTTAGGATGGGGCTAAGTTTTGATAGCTTTCACCCTGCTTTGATTTGCTTGAAAACCCTTGGTTGAAACCATATATTCAAGCAAAATGAGTTTTGGTGTGAAAATGCATGCTTGTTCTACCTTGGCATGAGTTTATGTCCTCTTAAAACTTGGAAAAGTTGTGCCAAATACTCATTGCGTTCTCTTTTATTTCGACTATAAACCAAAATAATTGAAGTACATAACAACAAAGTGACCAATGATGGGTTTCAGCACCTCATTCGTTAATCTCATGGAAGTACTAGGAGAATTAGACAAAGCAAATGTCATTACAAACCATTCGTATAACCCTTCCTTAGTCTTAAAGCCTATTTTCTGGTCATCCCCATCTCTCATTCAAATTTGGCGGTATCAACTTCTCCCATCAATCTCAGAAAACACCTTAGCATCATGTAGCTCATCAAGCATATCCTGAAACCTAGGAATGGGGTATGGGGTACCTATACTTGATTACGATATTATTAATGCCATAGTTGTCCACAAATATTCTTAAGGTTTTGTCCTTTTTTAGCATAAGCAAAGTCGGGGCATAACATGGACTCGCACTTTCTCTAATGTAACCCCTATTAATAGCTTTTATACTTAATGTCATAGCTTTTTAGTTTCCATGAGATTACACTTATAAGATGGGTTATTAGGGGGAGAAGCTCTAGGCAGTACATCTATTTGATGTTCACTACCTCTAATTGGATGCAATCATGGGGGTAGGTCTTCAGGGAAGAAATCCTCAAACTCTTCAATTAGGGGTTGAGCCAAAGGACACAATGGTGTCTCTTCTTCTCTTTTTCCAACACAAGTAGCACATAGACTGCCTTGCACTTACTTATGGATCTCCTAACTCGTGTTTTACTAAATAACAAAGGTTTCTCACTTGTGTTTCCCTCACCATCAATTTGCATAATGGGTTGGACTTGGCTAAGAGGTAAAGGGGCTAGGCTATAGCTATAACCTTTGACTTTAAGAGAGTAAGTATTAGGCTTTCCTGGTGAATAACACTCTTACCCAAATTATCATCATCTCCTAGTAAAAATTGACAAGCATCCATGCACAATACATCATGAAATACTTCATCATTAAAAAGTTACTAATGCAATAGGTAATCAAAGCCTATTTAGTTACATGCAGCTTATTACCTCTTTTGAGCCGTTAGAGTGAGTATGGATGAGGGTGTTCGCCACTGGCTAGGTTTAGTTTATGAACTAAATTAATTAAGGCAACATTACTGCAACTTTCCCCATCAATAATCAAACTACATACATTGCCTTAGATAGCACACTAAGAGTGAAAGATGTGCTTTGTTTGACTCTCCTTTTTCGAGCTTTCTATGGTATGGAGGATACTTCAAAGAATAAGGAGTTACCTTCAAAGAACAAGGAGTTACCCTACATATGCAGCTAAAATAGTAGCTTCCCCCTCTATCTCTTCATCTTCCTCACTTGGTTCTGGGATGATTTCATTAATCTCCTCAATCTCCATGATGGAGAGTCCTCTCCTGTTTGGGCGGTCAGCTTGAAAGTGGCATATCCTTGGCATTTGAAGTACCTCTTTCCATCTAGCTTCTTAGGGAACTCTTTAATAATGCCCTTGCCATCGTTCTTGCCTTTGTCTTCTTTAGGTAGGGTCTCAAGCTAAGGAGCAGAATAGGGCTTGGTTTAAGAGTTAGGCCAGGAGTAAGACCTATTAAAAGCCTCTTGTTCTTAGAGTGCTTCTCCACTTTGATGGCCAATTTAAAAACATCTTCAAAGGTCCAGTCCGATTTTAGATCCACCTTTTCAGTTGTCCCTCGATCAATGCCCTTTAGGAATCTCATTATAGTTTGCTCTGGTTCCTTATCCAAACCACTATGAATTTAGAGTTGTTTAACCTGATAAATGTACTCCTCTATACTTATTCTACCTTGTTTCATAGATGACGCCCTTAGCTATAGATAATGCAAGTAATTATCAGGGAGAAACAACTTATGCATTAGTATTTTCAGTTTGGACTAAGTTCTGATTCATGACT
>NCQT01080356.1:0-14378 GCA_002740465.1 Stenocereus thurberi | reverse complement strand
AGTCCCTTTAAGGTTAATCTGTACAAATAAATTAATTCAGCCAGGATTCTAATTAATTAGACACAGTAAACTAATCTAGTTAGGATTCTAATTAATTATTCGCATTTACGAAGACACAATCTTGGAGTGAAGGAAAATTAGAGGAGCCTAGTCGGGTTCCCTGTTAAATGAACTGGTTGAATTTCTTGGCTTAGATCAAGCCCATTAGGCCAGTTACTCCTGCTTTTCCTTCTGTTTTCTTTTTAATGTCGAACTCCATTTTTAATGATCATTTTGCTAGATCCTCAAATATATCAGTTGGGGTATTATTTTCGTTATTGGGCAATTAAAAATATGAAGCAATTGTAGGCATCTACAACACGTGGCAAAGAACTTATCTAAACAATCTACAACGTCAAATGAAGAATGGTTAGAGTTCCCGCCATCCCAACAATAACAGTTTAACAACTTATGAAAGTTCTATCCCCTCTTTGGTGAATTATTATGTCAAAAGATTCCCATGAGTCTTCTAAATGAAAAATGAAATCTTAAAAGGAGTTGTAGACTCATAGTGTTCCAATATGAGCCTCCTAGGGGTCCGATCTTTTGAATAATGGAAATTCCTTTAAAGTTGGGATCTCATCTAATTGTATCAAGTGGAAAGGTCCCATTAGAAATCTTAAAAGGAGTTGTAGACTCCTGTGGCTTGGATGATGTCCCTTGTTTCTGCCGCCCTCTTGATCCCAACCGTTTGTAGAGGGGCCTAATGCTGTGAGGCGGTCAGTTTCCCACCCGAGTTCACCCAAAGGACTTTGCTGGTGAGGAGACTCCTTGTCTGAAATTCTCTTGCTCAAAGTACCAAGGCCTTTAGGATTCCTCACATTCCCCATACCATCCTATGCCTTTGCTTTTAGACGCATAAGGGGTCGTGGCTGACCAAGAGGGAGCAATTTTATTGTGTGCTCTTCGAAGGGATTGCTCAGCTTCAATGATCCTTCAAGCATCCCTGTCCCATAAGGTGCATGGTTGTCCTTCTGGACATCGGTTCTTGTTTTGCTAGTACGGAGGAGTGTATCCCAAAGTGGGCTCGTACTCTAACCCTCAAATGGGCTCCGGCTCAAGCTCGGGAGCCTTCATCTTCTTATATGCGCAGCAGATCACTACTTCCGGCACCTGCTTGATTGCCTCTTCTAACCATTTTGGGTGATAAATTATTAGGTGGGAGTGTGATCCACTAAGTTCTCACCTGAACTTTGCTGTAAGGAATTGTCATGGCCCCTTGGTGGATTCTCATCCGCTTTGTGTCTATTCTCGTCTCCTTGTTTTGATGTTTTGGATCTAGTGTTTTGACGTTTTGAGTAAGAGAGAAGCTCGGACTTACGCTAGGTTGACGTGCCTCCTACCTAGCAGAGTTGACATGTCTTCTCCTCAATGACTTGCACAGAGGTCAACATAGGTGTTTTCTTTAGAAGGGCCCCTTTGACGCTCAAGTAAATCTCATGAAAAGTTGTAGTGAAAATAGGAGATAGATTGTAGAGAGAATTTACTAGTTTTAGGTATGTGAGGTCAATACATCAAGTCACGAATAGCAAAAAACCCCATAATGGTATAACTTAGGGTAGTTATAGCCTTAGAGTCAGCATTCAAGGGTAGAATGGTCATTGCTCAATCTAAAGGTAAAATGACTATCATGCCCCTCTTGATTTTCCCTTTTTTCCTTCTGGTCAACCTTTGACCTAGGTTGACTTGGTCTTTAACCACGTGTCGGTCCACCATTGGTGGGTCATAAATTTCCCAATCATATATATTTTAAGAAATAAACTAAGTAAAATTAAGAAAAAGAAAAAATGACACGAAGGGGGAAAACTTTTAAAGAATCAACACTTGTAGTTAGAATGCTTCAAGCCTAAGACACAAAAAACACAAGACCAAGTTTTTGACAATCATTCCAACTCAGGCGTGTGTTTTGCCTGTGTGTTTTGTGGTTGACCATATAGGTGTACACTATTTCTATCCTACACACATGGTTGCCTGGTATAAGAATTTCTACTTAAGCTAGAGACTAGAGCTCATTGGTTTTACATAACATGAGATCAGTGGCGCATAGACACCAATATGAAGACATGGATACGACATAATACGGACACTGAACACGTTAATTTTCAAATAATTAGTACATGGACGCGGTGTGCACATGACTTTAAAATTTATATGAACCATCAATTTTATAAAGTAATTTTTTTAGCTTTTTTTAATTGTAACAAAAGAAAAATACATTCTTAAAAGCCAAACAATAAAACCTCCCATTACTCTTATTTTTGAAATTGAAAAATATGATTCTTAAACTTAGATTATAGTAACAGTTAAGTGTTCATGAAAGAAACAAAGGGTATTCAATGACAATAGAAATCCTTAAAACGAAAATAACGATGAAGTCATATTGATGGTATAATTTGGTATTATGAAAATGATAAAATAAAGGGTATCCCTACATATTTTCTAGTTTTAGAACTTTTTTCAATTTTTATGTGTCAGACGCATATATGTGTTCAAGGGGTATTAGTATTATGTCAGCATCCAACATGTGCCTACCACATATTTGAGACGAGACACCCCATCTACAGGAAGTGTCTATGCTTCATAGGATCAGCAAGATCAACTCAGGGAAATTTATGGGAGGGTCACACCTTAACAAGGTTTAAAGTACCTATTTTTTTGCAACCAATGAGTGTTGGTTTTGGAGGGAATGGCAAGCGGTTGGAAAAGCAAAAGTAAGTTGAATGACCAAAATACACTTAATAAGTTATGAATCCTTCTCTTTCTACCTGATGGGTTGTCACTCTCTCTCTTCATCAAAACCTGAAAGCAAGACCATGAGCTATCCTGCATCATGTTCCCAATCGAGGGTTTGTCCAAGTGCATATGATGTGCTCTCTCTTGCTCGATCTCTCTTCTGAGCTGAATCTACTCCTGAAAGTGTGTGGTATGAGCAATTGTGCTTCAAAATTGAGGGAAATCTTGCCCCAATTTCATCAATAAAGCGTGATTGTAGGAGAGCACTTAGGTGAGGCAAGGTGCGTAGTTGTAGGTCCAACAAACTGCAAAGGGAGGCTGGCCTTGAGCTTAGAGTGTTTGGTGATTATGGATACCTAACGATGGAGGTTAGTCGTGAACTCGGAGGAGGATGGGTTGGAACATCTGACGTGTTAGATGATTGCTAGCAGAGTGGTAAACAACAGGTATATGAAAATTGGTTCTAACTTTAAGAGTTTGGTATGTGGAATGACGTTGTGGTGACTGGTTTTGGGTATAAGAAGGGTAAATGTTTGGGGGTAAATGTATGCCATGGTGTTAGTCACTGTCTACCAAGGTATCATAGTAGTAGTTGTTTCCTGAATCCAATTATATGATTGACCAAGGGGGATGCAGCAGGATACGAAATGGGGTTGTTGTTTTCCAAGGAAGATGATGTTGTATTAACCAACATTGACTAAGAATACGGTAGTGGTAAACCTGCGAAACATGTTGTGCTGACCATGGTAGACATAGTGCACTGAATAGGTACACCGAAAGCAGTGGTATTGGAGACAATTCTATGTACTTTTGTGTAATCATTGATGCTTTAGTGGTTGTGATGACAAAAATCTATTATTGTATGACATGTAGGATAATTGGAAAGATATTGGACGGAGTGACTGGCATGGTAGTAGCTTTTGTGACGTTGAGTGAAAATAGATGTAGACGGTGCTGTTGTGGGAGACAATGGTGGGGGAAGAGAGCTAGTTGTTTATGTCTTATGGGGTAAGAGTAAGAGGACAGTGGAGATGAAAAAGTAACATGTGTGGTGGGGGTCAAGGAAATTTATTGTACTGAAGAAGGGGATAGGGGTGGAAGAGGTGCGAATGGGGACAAAGATTACTGAGAATGATTTGTTGGAGCAGAAACTATGGTATAGTCTGAAGTATGATGGTAGTTGAGGGGGATGTGGATGTGAGAATGTTTTCTAAGGGAAATGATAAGCATGGGTATTTGTATGTGCGTAGGAATGATGGGTCGAAGAGGCGAGCACAGAAGGCCGGTGCTTGACAAGTGGGAGAGATGGGGATGCTGTTGTGCAAGAGGGTCGTAAGAGAAATAGCAGGCAACCAGGATTGAAAAGGTGAGTCATATATAAAGTTTAATATTATGAAGTACATTAGTGAATCTGGTTTATAAGAATGAGTTACTTATATGTTGTTTTTGTTGAAATTGCTTGGGTTAGTGACTAAAAGGGCCGGATGTGTTGGTGATCACCTCCAAAGCAGGCTGAGACTTAAAGGGGGAATAATTGAACTCTCTGATGACGATGAGGTCTCTATGGCGTCAGACGATGTGGGTGATGACGAGACATTGACAGAGGGGGTGAAACAGGCCGCAAAGGAAGTGGGTGTGATGAACGGAATAACGAGAATGACTATGTGTGGCCACGATCAAGTCTATAAGTGCAAAGCTACTCTCGCAAGTTGAGCACATAGAAGAAGTTAATTAGGTGAGTAGGGCAGATCTTTCAATCCGCATAAGCCTTTCGACAAGTGATGTGCGAGTTTGCAATTGCAGACCACTTCAGCTATCGGTTTGAGCGAAATTGCAAACAAAGAATTGTGTTTAGGTTTGATGCAACAAACTGTCCTTTCTACATATGTGTCAGAGGTGGGAAGAACACATCAGCGATATCCATAAAGATTTCAAAGGAAGCATAACACAGTGCTGGGGAACTTTGTCAAATGGCTGTTTGGGGCAAACGGTGTGTTAAAGCCGAACTGCTTGCACTCCTATTGATGGTAAAGTGAGGTTGTTTCTTGATTAATTACTGAGGACATTATGCAGAATCTGGAGTTGGAGTTGGGGATTCGGCTAACATATATGCAGTCATAAAGGGCAAAGGAGTTCGTGCACATTATGGTGCTTGAGAAGCCAGTTGATCATTACAAATTGCTCCCATAGATGTGTGTTGCCATTGCCAGAGCGAACCTGGGGTCTATGGCGTTCTATGAGGCTGAGGGTTCCAGGTGCAAAAGGATGTTCATTACATATGCTGCTAATGAATGACTTCAAACTTAGGTACAGAATGATACCGTTTGTGGATGACACCCTTCTTAGTAGCCTTACAAGGGAACCTTACTTGTTGCTTGCGACCTCGATGCGAACAACCACAGCTTCAATTTAGTATATGGCCTAGTGTGTGGTGAGAAAATTGAAGAGTGGGTTTGGTTCTTAGAAACGATTATGAGTGCTTAGGAGATCTGAAGCCGGTGATAATGTCGGAGATGAACCCTGCCATAATTGCTGTTGTGGCACAAGTATTTGATAAGGAGTACCACAGCTATTGCCTATGTCACTTGACAGAGGGTTTCTTGAAAGAGGCAGTGAAGCATGGTATCCAGAAAGAAGCAATGAAACAGATAGTGAGGAAAATGTTCTACAGATTTGCCTACACTCCAACAACGGCTGAGTTCAATACCGCATTGCAAGAATTAAGGTGTTGCAAAGCAGAGTTTATTGCTTGGGTGGAGGAAGGTGGGACAAAACAGTGGGCTGCTTCCATGTTTGGGAAGGAGAGATGGGCTAGAATGATTGTAATAGAAAGCTGGAAAAATTGGATGAGATGATTACGCCCTATGCTCGTGCCTTGGCTTGTGAATGGCCTTCTAGAGAAGCTCAGGAAGAAGATAGACAAGCACAACCAGAACATTCTAAAGTGGAAGAATGGGGTGGGGAGAGAATAGAGTAGAAGTTGGCCAATACTTACGAGAAGATGGGTTGTATTACAGCTGTGGAGTGCTACAGTTTGATGTCAGGCGAATATAGTGAGGAGTTAACCAACTGCTGTAAATTAATGGTGAAGCTGGATCAACAGAGTTGCACTTGCATGCAATGAAAAATGCAAGGCCTTCCATACTGTCATGACTTGGTTATGATAGCTAAGGAGAGCTTATGGGCGTATGACTATGTGTATCCAATTTATAAGAATTTGACCCAACAACTCATATACAACCAACTAGTATATCCGATGGAAACACACGATATAGGAAAAGTTGATGAGAAGACGGACTGGGTGTTGGTGAGGAAGAGCTTGATGACAAGTATGAGTGCTGTATATTACCCATGAACAATAGCCGATAGCCCGATAGGCATCCGTCTAAATGCAGGGAGTTGCAAATACAGGGCACAAAATCTCAGAGTTGCTCACAATGCGGCGGAGTTAGACATATGAGGAGCAATTGTTATAATCCCCGTGTTGATTTCGATGCAAGTATGCGAGCGATCTTGTATAGGTTGAAGATTTATTGGAAGGTTCGCATGTTCCCGACGTAAGCAGGACATGATGTTGTATTGTACAATTTTGTACATACACGGACTGGTTGGTGACCCTACCATGTACGAGGCATGGTCATTGTTGGTGATTGTGAATGCCTGCTCTTTGGTAGGGTGATACTGGAAGAGATGTGACAACACCCTCAATAAGTTTGTTTCATGTTGAAGTCAATCTTTGCATGTTCAATACCTGTAGGTTACCTTCCTTGTTCATCGAACAAAAGTGACAAGTTTACCCTAGTAAACTGAGCTTTGAAATGGGTAAACCCATTGGTAGTTGACAAACTGCTACCCTAAATGTTGTCAAGTGTTTCAATATTCCTATAGAAGCCACCCAACTTGGGGGTGGTGGTACACTGATCGTACTTCATCGTTGGTGTACGACCAGTCCGTGGTTTATTGTTTCAGAGGAAGGAGTTTACCAAGGTAAAAAGTCCCTACCAGCTGGAATATAAATGGCTGGCCCGACAATGTATCCAAAGTATGTGTGTCAGTGAATAACATGTGGGTAACATCGTCGGGTCGACCAGTACATAGTCATACAGTATGTGAACAACGTAGTTTACTGCTTTTTATGAATTTCTTACCCGAATGTCTGTTTGGTAATACATAAACATGTCAGTTTCTAAAGGGGTTAACCAAAAGGACATATAGTTGTCAACAGAAATAAACACTTATACAGGTACTGAGTCAATGAATATAATGGTAAAGGATACTCAAATGACGTAGTAAAATGACAAGAATACTGTAGCAGTGAATGAGATGCACACCGCATGCACATAGTACAATATCCGAATGGCCGCATAAGCTAGTTATTCGTTGTAATCANNNAACTCCCCATAAAAACATATCCACATATTGCAAACTAAGTTAAATGTGTCACAGAACCACACCATAAGAACATGCACTACATAAGCAATTATAAGGTTGGGGGAGCTCATTGTTACCTTCACTGCAAAATTGATGTGCATGGCCTCGAACCTGTGAGGCACCAAGAACAGTTTTAATGAGTCTCATGTAAGACAAACTCTACCTACAATGCCGGTTGGCTCTGTGAAGCCACGTTTCATTCTTATTAAATGCAATATCTTCCTCGCCTTTTCGTCTCCAACACCTTTTGTCGAAGACCATCGTAATATTTGCTCGGGTAACTGACAGTCACCTCCTTAGATTGTAGTGAAAAGATGGGTGTGCAACGCCTCTATGATTATAAATCGCAATTCGAACATCGCTCGGGCATCCGTTGCTGGCTTGGTNNNGATGTTAATATGAGATTAGGTGAGGATGGTTTGCAAGGTGTACTTTATCCTGTTGCCTTCCGATATGGGTGTTGAGATGATGTCCACTTCTACCCCTCGTTCACCTCATTGTAGGATGTGCCTGTATATGTCATCAATACAGCCGTAGAAGTCGTGTGCCGTTATAGATTGCGAAACAGTGAACATCCTAAGTCGAGTGAATGACGGTCATGGGATAGGGTCTATGTTAACCATGTCTATGATCCCTTCATATGAACTTACTTCTTCAACCCGTAAGAGGGTTCAACAATCATTCCACACTAATGTATGTTGTTCTTCACTCCACGTATGACTGAACTCACTTACTATTAGGATCTGTACAAGGACATACACAAACAATGGGAACAACCACCGTAGGTTGCGCAACTTTTGCCGGGAGATAGCATCAACGTCCTGCCAAGACCATATTGGGAAGTCCATAAACGACTTCAATGTTAGTTTATCCATAGGAACGAAGTGCATACCTTCAACCAACCCAATAGTTGGCAAGAGGTGGGTACATTCGTATCCATGCGCATAACTGAACTGATGGATGTAATGGGGTTTGTGGCGGATGATAGTGAATGACTAAATAATAGAGGCCAAACAGCAACCCCATTCTTAAATTTAAGCCGAGTGTGTTGTGAATAATATACCTACTACTTATTTAATTCCAAACGAGGACCGCTATGTCAAACAGCTATAAATCCCTACCTGCTGCATCGCTGCGGAAGTAGGTAGCACAATTAAGTCCATCTCATTCAGTCCATCCCACTGTACTTGTTTACCTTCCCAAACCTAATTATTTACCACAGTCAACCTTCAAGTGTGTGTGGTAAATGTCATGATTTTGCTGCAAGTTGCATGGTACAAGAGTTTCATAACAATAAGGGCCTCACTATTGTCATCTATTGTGAAGGACCTGTTACTTAAGCGTTAAGGCAGCACTTTACCACAAAGTATGGTTTCGTGTACCATTCTCCCCATTTATGAAATGGCTAATGCGGAGAAAGTAGTGAATATGCCAACCAAATAGAACATTTAATATGCCCAACCACTGTAAAACCCAATTGAATGTTACCCAGAAGGAGTTGGCAAAGTTGGACTTTAGTGCTGCATCAGTAATTAATTGACTACAACGCAGTTGTATTTGATTATATAAGATAAGCAGGTGGGGCCACACTTTTCATGTTGGTATTATTGTGGAGGTGGTCTTTCGAAGTTGTGAAGGCAACAGAGCTGGCCCATCAAAGAGAATGTCGTACAGCCAGACATCTGGAGGGTTGAGGACCAGTCTAAGTTACTTCAACAATGGCAGAAAGTATTATTGCAAATGCGGTTTGGAAGTTCTCATGGTTGAGACTGACGATAACTACAGGCATTATTACGTTGTTTGTCTCCGTGAAGTAAATAATGATTACTCATTGTTTTGTTACAGCAAACTTTGTGTAGCACATTAACATGTGTTCTCCTTATCGCNNNNTGCACAACTGCATGTAGAATCCAAATAAATGTCCGTAATTAGACATAATTGATCAAGACTCCTCAAAACAAGCTAAAGACATTATTGATCAGTTAACAGAGGAGCCGCAGGAGGTTCGGGATTTGGTGCGCATCGAACGAAACAATCACCAATTCCTCCAACAACACGATCGGGTGATGGATTGGAAGGTAAGGGCTGATCTTTAGAAATGGAAGTAATGATGTGCAATAGTGGCAATAATGAACATCGTCCTTGTCATTTGGCTGACATGGATGTGAGGCATGCAAGCCTAGCAAAGGCCCCCTGTTCTGAAAAAAGTGAAGGACTCTTGCATCAACTGCAGTGTATGTCAGTACCTTTTGGTTGTTATCAGCGATGCTGGTAGTGTGTGTAGTGTGGTCCGATATGTGAACACTGAGTTGTAGATCAAGCATACGAAGGTTGTGGTTTATTTTGCTGATATTGAGTTCACCACCTAATTTTATCAACTTCTTTTTTGTTGGTTGATGTCAACCTTGTTGTATGTCGAACCTACCACTATGCATTACGTTATAGTATTGATTTTGTGAATGGTAATGTCTTTGGTCTTATTAGTGTCATTGTTCAAATTTTTCAATATGCAAACAGGTTTGTCGAAACTTAACATTGAGAGCTAACATCATCCGAGGGTAGTTTGTAGTCCTGTATAGTTATTGCACCAACTGTTGACAACATCCATTAAGCATGCAACAACCATATACCTACAGTTTGTAATTGATTAAATGCTTCATTTGGATGTTACAAACAACCCAAATGCTTAACACAAAGCAATCACCCACTTCATGTAGCGTGGCAATTACTCTACCTGGTGCATTAAACATTGGAGGGCCACATTTTCCACTATTGCAATGTAGTTGAAGTGATTCCATTTGAGCCGATCATGATACAAGGAAGACGTGGTTGATTACCAATCACAAAGGATAAGTAATGATTAAGGGCAAATGGCAGGTAAACTTAGTGCCAATTTGTGCCTTCCTACATAAGCCCATCTCGTTTACCCCACCATTATTATAAAACACTTTCCACCCACCCCTTCCAATTAATTACACCTCCGTGACTTCTCTGATCATCATCCCATTAAGCCGTCTACTAAATTTAATTCCAAGCAATGATAACAGGCAGATGAAGTTCAATGACCCTTTCACATCTAATGCCTCATCACCAATGAAAGTCCAACACATGGGACCTTCCACGAATAACCATTGGTGGAATATTATAGTTGTACTATGTCAATGTGGTCAACCAGCTGAATTTGTCATCGACCACATGTGCTTAACATGCGTTGTTCTGTTTGTCGTGAGGTATACCATGGTAAACTTATACGTTATGCACATGTTTTTATGTTATTATTGCATACCGACACTAACCCTGAGCTTCATTGATAGAGCAGGTGTGAGCATGATGCCTGGTTGAAGCATTGTCGCACACAAGCATCCGTCAACAATCTTAAGAAAATATTGCTGGAGAAGGGACATGCAGTTAGGCTTCCGAAGATCGCAATACGAAGTGGACTTGTACCCTGTCGTGTGCCCAACAACTCAGGAATGCTTGGATGATTACTAGCACTATTACGTTGTTTATGTTGTGTACGACTTTGGCACACATGTTCACATAAAAATGTGGGAATGACACTTTTTTTTGGTTAGGGCCTCCTGCAGTATGAAGTGCTGACTATTTTGGAAGCTGCAAACGGGGATTGGTGATACAGTTTTTTTTGGGTATTGTCATGGGCAACTCAACATGTAGACATATATGACATTATATTCCTGTGTTGCAACGAAGATAATAATGTTATCTATGTCCAACATGTAAACTGATCAATAAATAAATAACAAAAATCTGCACCAGTAGTGTGTGGTGTCCTTTTGGTGTGTGGGGTGGGAGGGCAAAGCTTATATATGTTATGTTCCTCTATATTTATCTCTGTACTGTCTTAATGAACTTGTGTATGTTACATGATCTTCACTTTTAATGGTTAACCATCATATGTAAGGTTGTATGTAGGGGCAAACGAAGGTTAGATTATGGATACACTTTTGCCAATTACTACCACAGTGTCACAGGTTGACAACATTGATATACAAGACCGGAACTCCCAGTAAGCAAGTGTCACACACATCATCAAGTACCGCATATTGCAAATTTAACTACATGGGTAGACTTCGTAACATTTAAGGGTAAACTGTATTGCACCACATATGTCACTAGGGCTGAGTAGGACCGGGTATCCGGTCCATTTTCATAGAACTGGGTCCAAAAATCTAGACCCAGTCCCCGTACCAATTGGAATCGGGTCCAGAATTTTGGTTAACCATTATACGTAAGGTTGCATGTAGGGATACTAACAAAGGTTAGATTATGGGTGCACTTTTGCCAATTACTACTATAGTGTCACAGGTTGTCAACATTGGTATACAAGATCGAAACTCCCAGTAAGCAAGTCTCACACACATTATTAAGTACCACATATTTCAAATTTAACTACATGGGTAGACTTCGTAACATTTAAGGGTAAATTGTATTGAACCACATATGTCACTAGGGCTGAGCAGGACCGGGTATCTGATCCATTTTCATGGAACCGGGTCCAAAAATCTAGACCCAGTCCCGGTACCAGTTGGAACTGGGTCTAGAATTTTGGAACCAGTTCTGGAACCGGGTATCCGGTTCCTTATTTTTTCCTATTATGTTTTATTTCATTTCATTTAAATTTTTGGCTTGTGGTTGTGACTTTGTAAAAGAACCAATGCACCCAACAACCTAGCTAATCGATCGTTCAAAATCAAATTCAATAGAGTGGCAGCTAGACATTTACTATGCATTAAAGTCCAATAAGTTAGCTAATAAACAGCATTTTATTTCATCCAAGCATAAAAAAAAATATCATCTTTTCATAGTATTTTACATTAACAAAAAGATTTAGTAATATCAACGTATAGTCAGAAATTATGGCGACATCGAAAGAACAACATATGATGTCAACGGGTAAACGGATAACTTAGTCATTTAAAAAAAAAAAAACCTAATTGGACCGAGTAATTGAGTACCGGGTCCGGTTCCGGTTGGAACCGGCTTCAGGATTTTGGAACCGGTCCCGGACCCAATTCAACCAGGTTCGGGTATTGACCCGGCGGCAGGTCCGAACCAGGACCGGAATAGGGTATTCGGTTTTTTTGCTCAGCCCTATATGTCACACACATCAAACCAAGGGCAAGTACTTCATATAGAGAAACACTAACAATAAATACAAACACTACATGTGCAAATAAGGGAATTGTTGACAATGTATTAGAAACCTGCTCTACGTATGGGTTGGGAATCATGTAAGGGCCATGGGGAAATTGCGTACTCTACCTGTGCGGATGTCCGCCAAGCACTTATCTCGCAACTTTCGGATATCGTTCTGGGTGAAGCACATCGTTAAGCCATTAAGTGCTTGGACATCGATGAAGATCATCATGAACACGCCATAGTCATGACCATTGCAACACCAGCATAATTTTAAATTTGTTAATGTTTCCATTTAAGGAGTACAACACATATTCATTAGTTCAACGACCCACTGCAACGTACTTGCCTTAGCGAGGGCAATCCGCTTCCGTCACCTCCCATGTCAGGACGTCAGCGTAAATGTTAATTTGCATGAGTGAGAGGCCAGTCGTGACTTTATGCAGTCAACAACCAACGTTATGTAGTGCATTCTAAGGAACTGAAATAGCTAAAGGTTGGGAGGGAAGATGTTAACTGCATGGTCCACCAGCCTCCTGCGGTCCTGCTTATCCCTGGATTTGCTTGCCGGTAATGAATCAAACACACACATATACCGATGTCGCAAATCCACTTGCAATAACAGCCGGTGCTTTGCATGGTCATCGAACAACGGGATGAGCACCTGAGATGGGGGTAGCTATCAGCACCTAATCGACCATTATCTTTGACGAACCAATATAATTTGACAAAGACGAATGTATGACCATACCTACGAAACACTCTCGGACATATGCTTCGATGAAGCCGCCGGTAGCATGTACTGAACCGCCGCCAATTTGGCCTGGGTCTGCCACAGAAGTAGGGATGTCAACAACAACACAAGTAACCAATCAAAGTCAATCATGAACATTAGTAGCCAACGTGAAACATCATCCCACTATAACTTACGAGCTCATGAGTCCTGACAAAAATCGATATGCAGCACTATTTAGGAAACAAGCGGTGTCGCTAATCCAGGAGGGAACTGTAATGGTCAATTGTGAATCGGTTTATGCAGTACTCTTTTACTTTGTCCCTAGTACCATTTTGCGGCACAACGTTCAGCAACCCCTTGACATCAATGGGCAAAGTGTGTTGAGTCCTGCCTTAATTTAAATCTACAACCCTGTAACCATCCATGCGTAACAGAGGAGTTTAGTGTGAAACCATGAATTGTGGAGTATGAACGTTGAATTAAAAAATATTTCAACAGACACGAATTCAAAATGGACACTCACCACTGAGATGGTTGCTTGAAGGNNNNGCACCTTTTGCGTGTATTGCGGAGCAACTTCTCGTCGCCATTCGACAAGGTACGCATCAAATAGAACGGCACACTAGTTCATATATTGAAATTGTTCAATATTGTAGCCCACAATTCCGTACAGGTGAAATTGGTTATACTTGCGAGGCGCACCTGCTCCTGAAAGCCACTTTGGGGGGGCAGATGTGTTCTCAACAGGTGCATAAGCAGAGGTTGGTTGAGTTGGCTATTAAGGAGTACTAATTGAGGCGACAATGGCCAGCGAGCCCGCAACGTCATCGTACGACTACATAAATTTCCACCATAACACAAGCAACGACAACATATATTATGACATCGATCCACGACAGAAGCAATTTATACATACGGGAAAGGGTCCGTGAGTGACAACCAAGACAAAAAAAAAAAAAAATGTATGCCAACTTGACATGTCTGCCACAGTGCTACCATAGATATACCCAGGTCAACTATGAGAACATAGTGACAGAGTAAGATATAGACACAACAGGTGGTATCATTACCTCATACTACAAGCTCCGACAAGGGGAGATTCACTGACAAGTGTTGCAGTGGATGGAGTAGCATCAATGTGCTTTTCTGCAATGCAACCCATGGCTATAATGGTAGCAGGGCTCCTCCCTTGCTTACAGCCCAGCACAAATTTGTCGCAACATAGCCAATCATAACAACCACTAGGAAACACATATATACATACAAGCGCACACACACACAC
>NCQT01080290.1:0-10109 GCA_002740465.1 Stenocereus thurberi | reverse complement strand
CCCGTTTAATAATTTGATGTTTCGTTAATTAAGTAACATCACCTAATCAGGCATGGTTTATTGGTTCGTCGATCCTAATACGAACATAAGTTGGTCCATTACCTAACATTGCATCAGATTCGAGACTAATTAGAAGGAATCCAAACGAAAGAATATTATCTACGCGCAAGTTATTATAATGATCTATTAATTCTAAAATCAAAATTTTAGATTATTATAGAATAATCTTATTTAAAATGCGATGGCACATATTCATTTTACTAAGAATATAATGGTATGACTCGCACATTTTCAATATTTATCTAATTCTAAATTATTTTTCTTAATATTAGAGTTGGTTCATGCCCATTTTATAAAATTATACCATGTATAAGTTGTATATGACGTTGTTCTGTAGAAAAAAAACGGAAACCATTGTTTAATTTACGAAGGGATGTGATAATTGCATAATGTCTCTCTAAATGGTTCGTTATAATGAAAAACTATTATTGTTGTTAGTGGGTCAAGGGCCAATGGCCATTAAGCTATAATGAAAGCATGTTAGTGGGGCAAGGGGCCAACGGTCACTAAGTGCCATATAAATCCCCTCCTAATCTGTTTGTTAGAAATACAACAATTACATACAAAAATTATAGTGTTTTAACACTTCCATTAATCTCCCTCTCGCTGTCCAAACGTGTGGTGATTGTGTGTCACTTGGTCGGGTTTGAGACGTGGTCAATCTACCGGGACTCTAGTAGCCGTCGGGATATAATTCGTGGAGCAAAAGACATCAAAGAGATCAGTTCACTTCCACCTATTTGAGTATGTCCTAAATCCCTAAGTATACTAACAGTGGTATCAGAGCCAAATTTGATGTTTTTGCTCTCGATAGTTTAAGAAAAAGCATGTATGATTTATTTGTTAAAACTATGCATGCAAAGTCGGTTGTTTTAAACGTACCATCAGACACCGCCGGTCGACCCAGAGGGGTGGCGTGTGGGTTGCACGCGCCGCTGAGAGAGACCCGATTTTCTTTCTTTCCTCTTCACTTTGCCCTCCATGAACCCCGATCTGTCGCCCGAACTGAACAAAACCCCCGGCCGCCCAGACATGGCGGCGCGTGGGTTGCACGCGCCACCGCCTGAGTGGCGCGTTGCGGGTGTAACACCCATTGACGAGACCACGACCGGCCGATCTATGTGATGGTGCCGGTGGTTTGAACATTGGGCGACCAGAGAGAGAGAACAAGGAGTGTTTTTTTTCAGAGGGGGCGGCGGCAGATTTCCTCATTTGGCCATTTTTTGGGGATTGTAGTACCGGAAAAAACCGGGAAGACCAGTAGGCCTGTGGACGCCGGGCTTGGTGCTCGGAATCCATGGCGGTCGAGCCTTCCCAGACCCTTTTCCGGCACAAACCGAAATCGAGAGTCGACGGGCAAACCGAAAAGGGGACGCGGGCTAGGTGCTCGGTTCCCATAGCGGCCGGGCCTCGCCTGGATTTGTCCATGGCGGCCGACCGGTCATTGGCAGGTGAGGAGTTTAGAGAGAGAGAGAGGAAGAAGGGGAAAGGGCTGCGAGAAGCGAAGAAGGAGAAGCCTCGAGAAGGGAGTGACAAGCATGCCTGGGTCGCCTTGGGGTCCCATTTCTATAAAACTTGTGCAGTTTAAACTCGTGCTTAGCCTTAAAAAAATGTAATAATGTGTTTATTTTATCTGGGCAAAGGTTATATGGTTATCTGATTGTATCGTTCTACACATGCCTGGTAAAATGTTTTAACACGTGAATGGGTTTCATGTCTGTAAGCTTAAGATAAAGTCATGTAAACTTATGGCATGTAAACTAATACGTATATATATATCGCTATGTGTTCGATTAATATATGAAAGATTAGTTCTTTTTCATTTAAACATGAATAAATGTGTTTTATGTTGTGTTTGTGCAAATATGTTTTGCATAAATTCTAAAACGTCTATGTGATGATAAAGTGTGGAATGTTAATGTGATTAAACATTGCATCCATGAAAATGTGTTTATTATGGATTATTAATAATCAAAATATCTCAAATCTTGATTCATGGAATATGTGATGATTATGAGCTTAGCAAAATTTTCGAACATATAATATGAGTTATAGTCTTGAGATATTTTTTGATTATGTACAAGATATGCCTAATGTCCATTTTTCTTAAATTGTAGATATGGCTTGTAAGACCTCTATGATTGGTGAGTTGACCACCATTGAGAAGTTGGATGGGTCCAACTATGACATGTGGCACTAGAAGATTCAGTTTCTTCTGAAAGAATGTGAGGTGTTAGAACACCTCACAACCACAATGTCACCACCCTTGACTAGAGACAAGGATGACAAGGATATTACTCATACTGATGAGTATAAAGCCAGCTTGGTTACATACTAAGATTGGTGCAAAAAGGACCGTAAGGCGCGTTATATTATGCTTTTCTGCATGCATAATGACCTTATAGGTGAGTTTGAAATTTATCCCACTACTAAGGAAATGTGGGATAATATCCGCTTCAGGTAAGGTCAAACTTCGGAAATGAGATTTCGTGCGTTGCATCTTAAGTGGATGACATACACGATAGACTTGAACCGAAGTATAACCGATGTGCGAACTTTGCAGGCCATGCTACGCGACCTGAAAGCTACTGGTGTGGACATTTCCAAACGCGAATAGCGGACGAATGTGCTCCGTGCACTTCCCGCTGGGGACGAAAAATGAAAGCCGTTCATCACCATGATGACTCACAACGAGAGCATCAAAACTTTCGCCGACATCACCAAACACCTTAAGCTGGAAGATGAGCACTTGAAGGCCTGCGCTCCTCCCCCTGTAGCTTTAGTGGCTAGGTTGGATAGGCCTAAGGGCAACAAGTTTAGACGAGGGAAGAAGAAGAATCTTCATCCCTCCAAGAAACTTGGCCCTAGAGGCGATATTGCTAAGAAGCAATCAAAGGCCAAGGGTAAGGTGACAGACAAAATGGCACGGGTGACGTGCTATAACTGCAGGAAGAAGGGCCATTTTGCTCGGGAGTGTCCCGAGCCTGCTCAGTAGCTTCTTCATTTCCTACCGTTGAACTACTTGTATGTTCTCATGCATTCGTTGCTAAATCCTTTCCTAATTGGATTGTAGATTCGGGAGCAAGCAAGCACGTAGTTCGGGATTGAGTTGGGTTTGTAGACTTTCACCCTTGCTTGGTGGGATTGCAAACTGTGACTCTTGGAAATGGCACTGCAGAGGACGTTCTAGGAGTTGGAACGTATCGGCTTAAGTTGCGTGAAGGGAATTCGTTACTTCTTCACGATACTCTTTATGCACCTGGAGTTCGATGTTCCTTAGTGTCTTATGTCTCTTTAATGAAATTAGGTTTTCATTTTGTTTCTTGTATTGACAGTTTAGACATTTTTTATAGTGGCAATTTATTTGGCCATGCATCTTTAGTAGATGATTTCCTTGTTTTGGACTTGGATAATGAGTATTATAGTAATAATACATCTTCTGTTTTTGTGTCATCTGTTGATTCAGACCATGATTCTGTTGTTTGGCATGCTAGACTTGGCCATATTGGCCAAGAAAGAATGACTAGACTAGCTAAATAAGGTCTATTAGGATCGCTTACTAAAGTTAGGCTGCCTAAATATAGCGGGTAAAGCAACCAAGAAACCTTTTGGTAAGGCTTCTAGGGCGCTTGGTACCTTAGACCTCATTCACTCCGACATTTACAGACCTATGAATGTAAAGGCACGTAATGGTGCTATTTACTTCCTCACTTTAATTGACGATTACTCAAGATACGAATATGTTTGTCTGTTATCACATCGTTATGAAGCTTTAGATGTGTTCAAACGCTTCGTAGCAGAGGTAGAGACCAAGTTGGATTGAAGAGTTAAGACTCTTTGGACCGACCGTGGTCGCGAATACCTCTCTGATATGTTCAAGGGTTTTTGTGAGGAAAAGGGTATAGTTAGACATCTTACGATTCCTTACACTCCACAACAAAATGGTGTTGCTGAGCGTAGGAATCGTAGTTACTTGACATGGTCAGGTCCATGACGGCTCAAGCTAATCTCCCAATTAACTTTTGGGGTGATGCGTTGCTTTCAGCAACTTACATCTTAAATCGAGTACCCAGTAAGAGCGTTTCAACTACTCCATATGAGTTATGGAATGGTAAGAAACCTCTTTGGACGATCTACGGCCATGGGGGTCGGCAGGTTATGTGCATAACCCGGCTCATAGATATGGCAAACTTGGTCCAAGAGCCACCAAGATGGTCTTTATTAGATACCCTGAACATTCAAAAGGTTATGTGTATGTACGGAGAAAATCCTGGTGGCAGCATGAAGAAAATTGATTTCCGAAATGTCGACTTTCTTGAGGATGAGTTCCCAACTATTGGTGAAGTCAAACAGGACTTACAGTTGTATGAGTTACAACCAAACCTATCTCTCGGTGAAGGGGAGGATATGTATACTAACCGTATCACTGAGGATAGAGAATTTTTCCCTGATGCTGGAGATAGTGGGAGTATACCCATTATTCCTGCTGAAGGGGGCTTGTCTGCTCAAGATACCCAACCCGAGAATGAGGAAGACCCTCAATCTCCCGTTAACGGAAATGAGGATAGTCCTCGTACTCACCAACCCACACCCCAAGGGGTTAGTGGGAGTGGCATCTCTCCTATTCGAGGTTCTGTGCCTCGAGGGACTTCTCCTACTTAAGGTTTGGTACCTCGAAGGAAAAGGGGGAGAGAAGAGTCAGAACCTGAATAGACAATGCAACCAGGTCCTAGCATAACCCGAAGGAGTGAGCGCGGAAGGGTTCCTCACCGGTTTTTCCAAATCGAAGAAAACATTTTCTTCTGCATGCCTTTGGAAATAGAAAAACCTACCTCTTATGTAGAGGCTGTTGACTCACCAAACAAGAAAGAATGGATGGATGGCATGAGGGATGAGTTGGACTCAATGGCTAGGAACGAAGTTTGGGATCTAGTCAACCTTCCTCCTGGAGGTAAAGCCATTGGCAACAAGTGGGTTTTCAAGGTAAAACGTCGAGCGGATGGGTCAATTGAGAAGTTCAAAGCCCGTTTGGTGGCGAAAGGCTAGACCCAAGTTGAGGGAGTAGACTATGAGGAAACTTTTTCTCCTGTGATGAGATTAACCTCTATTCGCCTACTTCTAGCACTAGTTGCCCATCTGGACTTAGAATTGTTCCAGATGGATGTGAAGACTGCTTTCCTAAATGGGACCCTTGAGGAAAAGATATATATGGTACAACCTTTTGGTTTCGTATCAAAAGGGCAAGAAGACAAAGTTTGTTGTCTTAAAAAATCCATATATGGCCTCAAACAGTCCTCAAGTGCGTGGTACTTTAGATTCCATGAAGCCATTACTGTGTTTGGCTTAACCATGGTCTCAGAAGACCACTGCGTATATGTCAAGAAGACAAAGGTAGGAATTATGTTTCTCACTTTGTATGTCGATGACATTCCACTAGCTAGGAGTGACTTGGAGATGATCAACGCCACCAAGCGGTGGCTATCCTCTGTCTTTGAGATGAAGGACATGGGTGAAGCTAGGTATGTTCTAGGGAGGGAAATAATCAGAGATCGTTCTAGGAAACTTCTCAGTTTATGCCAGAAGGCATATATTGAGAAAATCTTGGAATATTTTCGGATGCATTATTCCAAACCCGTTGATACTCCGATCGACAAGGGCTTGACCTTGAGTCTAGAACAGTGTCTAACAACAGATGATGAAGAACAGAAAATGAGCAGTGTTCTATATGCTAGTGCAGTCGGAAGCCTAATGTATGCCATGTTATGTGCGAGGCCTGACATTTGCTTTGCGGTTGGTTTGGTAAGTCGTTACCAAAGCAACTCTGGGAATGCTCATTGGCAAGCCGTCAAGAGGATAATGTGTTATCTTCGAAGAACTACTGACTTGGTACTTTGCTACCAAGGAGGAGACCTAAAGTTGAGGGGGTACACTGATGCTGACTGGGGTGGAGACTTGGATGAGTCTAAGTCCACCTCTGGATATGTCTTCACCCTGGGTGGGGGAGCCGTATCTTGGTGCAGCAAGAAGCAAGATTGCATAGCCCTATCGACTATGAAAGTAGTGTATGTCGCTTGTTGCCTCGCCACTCAGGAGGCGGTTTGGCTAAGGAGTTTTCTCCAGGATCTTGATCTTACTCCACGAGTTAATGATCCTGTAGAAATTTGGTGCGACAATACTGCTGCTATCTAATATGCTAAGGATCCTAAATTCCATAGGAAGGCCAAGCATATTAAAAGGCGTTATCACTTTGCAAGAGACACCATAAAGTCGAAAGAAGTTGTTGTAAAATACTTATCTACTGTTAAGATGATAGCGGATCCATGAACTAAACCTACTCCAAGAGATGTGTTCAAAACTCATATGATGAGTCTTGGTCTCCGTAAAGTTTGGTTAGTTGGAATATCCTGTTTTTGTTTGGACATAATGAGTATTTTATTATCGTAAAAGATTGATGTTTCTTTTATATAAAGTGGTCATTATTTTACTCTGGTTGTTTGATTAGGCATATCTAAATGTCACTAGGCTTTTTGATTATCTTGTCACACGGATAATCAATCCTAACGCTTGAATTGCGGGTAGGATAAGACTTGATCATATTGGCACTAGGTGTGCAATATTGATTATCATCGTACCTTGGTTGGTGCGAGTGATGTGAAGAAATAGTCGCCTAAGTAAGTCTAAGATGAGATTCTGAGTGAATCGGATATAACACAACCTTATATCAAAGCCTAAAGCCGAATTTTGGGTAACGAGGTTACGTTTAGCATGTTAACCAAGTAACTCATAGTCAGTTCTGAGGAGGAACTGAACTTGTAATTCGCATGGTATAAATAGTGATAGGCTTACCTCAGTGGGAGTTATACCATAACACACATTTCATACTGTGTGTGCTTAAGTCGACCTAATGGAGTGACAACTGATTCCCTTCTTTGTCACTGTGTGATCTTTGAAACATTGGTGTTTCATATAACGATTCCCTTGGACTTAGGATTGTGGCATGAATTCCCAACGAGACGATGCTACTTTAATGCGTACTCCAAGAGCTATAGACCTATGCAGCTCAGCGGAACGCATTAGGAAAGCAATCTTATTGAGACGTAATGTCATGATTCGCTAAGGAAAACCATTGCATATTCACCATATCAGCCCAGGCAATTATATTTCGGAATATAATCACATGATATATCAGCAGGCATAAAGGGACAGTGTGCGCCTCAGGTGATGTCTTGAATGGTTTAGGGAGTTGTCCGCCTTGAAAGTGTTTTGTTAGACTGATGGTGTCTTAACATAACACTACTTATTTTTTTTTTTTTGGTCGCACGTCTCATTCCTAGTATGACGCGTTTGAAGAGAAAACAATGTTGTAGTACTACAACAGATTATGGTTTTAGTGGCGTTCATATCGCGGCAATTAGCACAAACGCAGCCAAATTAATATCAAGTTTAGAATTGGTGAGCTTTGGTAAGATTTATAGAAATGATGCTATAGCCTACTGTGTTATAAGCGTGTCCAACCCACTCCATTTGCCCGCTGAAAATTATAAAAAAAAA
This sequence comes from Stenocereus thurberi, assembly GCA_002740465.1. Lineage (NCBI taxonomy): Eukaryota > Viridiplantae > Streptophyta > Magnoliopsida > Caryophyllales > Cactaceae > Stenocereus > Stenocereus thurberi. The sequence goes on along the minus strand of NCQT01080290.1, from coordinate 2,498 downwards.
AAGCGGGACTTGGAAATTAAATGAAACTCAAGTCATGCCTTCAATTTTGTCTTCAGCCTTTTCAATTCTCAGACGCTCTCGACTTTCGCACAACCCCTCTCCTTCTTCGACTCTCCTTCATGGCCTCACACCATTTTCTCCGGTGAAGAGGTTGAGAACAGTGCCGAATTGCACAACCCGCGTGCTATCTGGGTCAGGCACAACCCCCTCTCCTTCGCAGACTACCTCACGTAACTCTAGGGTTTGAGGATTCTCCCACACAATTGCAAGATCTGGGTAATTCTCCGGCGAAGACATCGAGTACAACGCCAAAATTGCTCACTGCAAATGCTATCTAGGTCAGGTCTCTCTCTCTTCCTCTCGCTCGCTATGTGCGTCTCTTTCAGGTCTATCAATCTATCTAACTCAGTCTGCTAATTGCGATTCTCTTCCATTCCAAGCCAGGCTAATCTTAATCTTGGTTCCCCTTTTCCTTGCTGTTTGAAGTCACAGAGGAGATTTTTGGTGGCTGGAATTGATCATAAGCTTGTAGAGAAACTCAAGTCTATTTTGGTATGTCTCTATCTAAGATCTTTGGATTAGTTTGCTTTATTGGGATAGAAAAGTATTTCTAGCTGCATTACTTGGTTAGTTGTTTCTAGCTGCATTACTTGGTTAGTTGGTTTTGAGGTGGAGTCTACTTTGGTATAATATTGTTGGATTAACCAGTTGGTGTGATTTAAGATGCATACATTGGGTGTATTTTGCAATGTTGTGACTTGCTGTTGGTTTCTGGTCTTGTTGTTGGTGTTAAAGCTTTTTGATTGTATTATTTAGTGGAGATGGCCATACGCACAGTGATCCTAGCAACTATACAAGTTTGAACTGTATTCTTGACTCCAGGGCAGACATCATCTTTGATTCCAACAATTGCCATTAAAGTATAGCCTTCTCCAAGAATGCTACTTTTATCACTTGCATCATCCACGTCTTTAAAAGCCAAGCAAAGGGTGCTTAAAGCCTCACAAGCAAAACCATGTATGACATGAGTTACAGCCATAACTTATTCTTCAGATAAATCAACATAATCTCCATTGGAATCAATCATCCTGTTGCACATTGTTAAGACTATTTCTGATGCACCCTTACAAAAGGCTCGGTAGCCACCTTCTGGCAGTGCCACAAGAACAGACATTTTCATTCTGACAGAATCAGTTTTTTCGAATCAGTTTTGAAAGTAAGAGCTGACATTTTGGCCGTTGTTTTTGGTGTATCAGAGTCCGATGGAAGTTCTTCATCCAGCAGCGATGAAAGCAGCGACAGCGGGAAAAAGGAAGAGTAAGTGTTCCCCCCCCCCGGTGGCATTCGTTGCTCTCTTGTTTTCCGCCATTTAGGATTCATGATTTTTTGTTTGGTTGTTTTACGGGATGATTGTTAGTGGGAGTATAGTTTGCATATTTAGCACTTTGTTGATGGATGGGAGCTCATAAATCGAAGTGGTTATTTCTTGATTTTTAGTTGGTCGTGATTTTCAGTTGTACATTCATGCATTAATTACGGAGAGTGTCTGTTAATGTCTGCTTTCTATATATACAAGGCCTTCGTACAACTCCAAACGGGCTGGATTCTTACTATAGGGAGGGCCAAGCAAAGGTATGTTGGGACTTGGGAGTTCGGAGTTGAATGTTGTATGCAAACAGTTCTGTTTCATGGAAATGTTAAACGTGAGTAAAGTAATACGTGAATGCTGGATTTTGGTAAAACAGTTCTGTGCGGTACTGATATTCGATACTGTGTGGTTCTCTGGTTTCAGAGGGTCGGTCTCCAACTCTTAAGTCTAACCTGCCAGTGTTATTGAAAGTTATGATCTTGTTATAACCTGGTTGAAGAATTGTTATCGGTGCAGAGTAAATTATATTATGAAGGCTTTTCTTTACTATAAAATGCAGTATAAAGAGGAAACCTTTTGCCCTGCTTACTTGTGTTGGAAAATCATCGTCCTTTTTGGTTGAGTAATTGGCCTTGTAAAGTCCATGCAATTTGCAACTTTGTATATATGCATGAGCTTCTATTTTTGGATCCATAATTGAGTTTGTTTGTGCATTCTTGGTTTCCACATATACATATATTCACTGTGTTTTGAAGTTTGCCTAATGGATCTGGTTTCTATAGCATGGATACTTCCTTGATGGGTCTACTTTGGGAAGACATCAGATCCTGAACAATAATCTACTCCATTTTCTCTAATTATAAAGTACTTCTAGTTTGCATGACCATGTGTTGAGTTTAATAGGGATATTTGCATGTAACTCATCCAAAAATTAGGGATATTTGGATGCTGACTGCCATACTGGAGCTTGTTAGTGTTAGCCTGTCCAACTCTTCAATCAATAAAACCAGGAAAGTGTGATGCATCCAATTTTTTTAAAAAAAAGACTGGGAGCATTTTATCACACTCAAGACGTGCAATTGTGTTAGGTTTTGGTCTTAATGAAGTTTCTAGGAATACATGTTTCTAA
>NCQT01080239.1:15610-35759 GCA_002740465.1 Stenocereus thurberi | reverse complement strand
GGGTCTCCTCTCGTATACCCTCCAACTTGAGGGGGGGTGTTGGAGTTAGTTAGTTAGCTAAGTTGTTGCGAGTTGTTGAAGTTAGTTAGCCACCTCAGCAGGTTGTTAGAACCTCTAGCAGGTTGTTAGAAGTTCTCGAAGTTCTCATGTATAAAAGGCAAATTGTTGCCTTCCTGATTGTATTGACTTTCTTCTTTATACACACACAGCAATAAATTCAGAACAAGATTCTCTCATATCATCATCCTCTTTCTTGTTCAACCTCCATTGCCAACAAGTCTATTATTTTAACGTTCCATATTAATATGTAAAATAAGTTCACCTTTGAAACATAACGTATAGAAACTACATACCCTATACAATTGAAGATTCATGGCGTATTCTTCGTATTGACATCATTTACATCAATCATGCAATAGAAGCCGCACAGTTGTCATATTAGTATGTACAATAAATCAACCTTTGAAACTTAAGTGCTGGATAGTCAACATTTTATTATACTCGCAAAGTTCTCAATTGGTGTTAATTTTGCATATAAATTTTTTGGATTGGGGGGAGATAGAGCCCTAAGAGCTTCTCATACAAGGCTTTTAGGTGTCATAGGTTCCAGTAAAAATTCTAGAACTTTTCTTTTGTGGAAGGATACAAAAAGGAGTCCTAACAAGCGTCGATTGGCTAAAAAAGAAGAATCTTATTCTTTTTTCGATCAACTGAACCCCAAGAAAGATGATTGGATTATCAAAGTTAGAGTTGCTACATTCTGCGAAGTCATCACTTCAAGTTCAAGGGAGTCAATTAATACAGATATGGTACTCATCGATGAAAGGGTATGTATATCTTTAAGACAAAATATCTTATAGTATATCTCTTGTAATTTTTTAACCTTTTTTTCATTATATGATTTTAGGGTGTTACAATACATGCCACCACCAAAAACACTTTTGAGCATAGATTTGTTGGATTGTTAACGAGGGTGGTCTCTATATCTTGAAGAACTTCTCTGTTGTGAACAACAAAGAACAATGGTGGGTTGTAGGTGATCACATACTCATGATAGAATTTTGTTCAAGTATTATTGTTGAAGAGTTTCAAAAAGATGACGGCAAGATTTTGAGGCACAAATTTGAATTTATAGTATTACACAAAATATAATTGCGGATGGATAATAATTATATTTTAACAAGTACATATTCCATTTGGTCTATCTATTGCATGCAATTTTACCAACTAGTTTGCTCCCGAACATTAACTTATATATAATATTGTACTAGATCTCATTGGTGGAGTTGTCTGTGAGGAAAATGTGCAAACTAAGATAATTAGGGAGAGAAAAAGGACATCATGACAATTAGGGAAATGTGCAGTTTTTAAACAGATGGTTTATGATATGAATATTGCACTAACTTTTCATCTGCTGAAATGTCTTTTTCACACCCGTCCCCCCTCCATAGAGTAGACATTTGAGTGGTATGAAAGCTTTGGAAGATGCCTTACCTCAAAAGATTTTGCATTTAGATCCGCCTTAGTGTCCTTAACCTAACTAAGCTCTTAATTGCAATATACGTTGGCTTGGTCTAGAGTTGCGGTACACCAATAAATTCTTCAACGTAGCAAATATATTATAAAACATGTTTTTGTCTCTTTTTTTGTGAAAGTTGTATGTAAATGTACTACATTAATCCTCAAATGATCATCTTTTTTGATAGACAATTGCAGGTCATCTCAAGAAAAAAAAAAAGTAGCAGATTGATAACAATTTTAAAAGCAAGTCATTAAGGATTATACAAAAATTGCCTTGAAATATCCTTAAAAAATAATAAGATTTAATTTGAGTAAGTGATTTGAAAATTGTTTAAATTATGATTAAAAACAAAAAGAAAGTTCATTTAGTTTCAAATGTTTTATCCTCTCTATGATGAACTTTATTTCTAAAAGTCAAAGTGGCTACTTAGAAGCTAACTACACATGGTTAAAGGAACTTGCATAAAGTTAGAACTTTGTTAGTTTTGGGTTTTGTTCTCTTTTTTGAATTATGATATGTTACAATAAACTTTCGTATAAAACAACATCATACATTTTAACTTTCACATTACTATATTCTATGCTGCACATGGATCAATAATTATGCGTTAATATCGCTAAATCATTCTCCTAATCTGCCTCAAAATGCTTGTTTACAAATTAAAAAATGCAACATATGATTGTTTTTTTTAATTTTTTTTACATAAAAAAAGGTTAGAGCAGATTAGAAAATATGTAATGTACTAATCAGAAGAAGAAAAAGAAAATCTGTAATGCAAAATATAAACCTTAGACATCATATTATTAAATATATTAAATTAGTTTAGATATGGAGTTCTAAAACTGTGCTATGTAAGTTAGTTTAAAATCTTATTTTAACATTTATAAAACATGATTTGTTATATTTTTTTAAACATATAATTTATGTAAAAATGGTTGTTTTGTGTGAAATATGATTAAATAAAGAGCATATAATAAATTCATGTAAAAGACGTTGGATCAATTGATTATTAGAAATGGCATAATGTATACAATTAAAGATTCATGGCGTATTCTTCATGTTGATATCATTTACATCAATCATGCATTAGAAACTAATATTAAAGATGGGCATCATAAACGGTTGAATGAACGTAATAAAGATTTACCTTTAATATTAGAGTCACCTTTAATATTGAAGATTCATATTGCATTTAATAAAGGTTTAACTTATGAGCCTATTATTTTAACATTCCATATTAATATGTACAATAAGTCCACCTTTGAAACTGCATAACGTATACAATTGAGGATTCATGGCGTATTCTTCATATTGACATCATTTACATCAATCATGCATTAGAAACTGCATAGTTGTCGTATTAATACGTACAATAAGTCCACCTTTAAAACTTAAATGTTGGATAGTCAGCATTTTATTATACTTGTGAAGTTCTCACTTGGTGTTGATTTTGCATATAAATATTCTTGATTGGGTATAGTGGCCTAGGAGCTTCTCATACAAGGCTTTTAGGCATCATAGGTTCCCAATAAAAATTCTAGAACTTTTCTTTTGTGGAAGGATACAAAAATGAGTTCTAACAAGTGTCGGTTGGTTAAAAGGAAAAATCTTATTCTTTTCTCAATCAATTGAACACCAAGAAAGATGACTAGATTATCAAAGTTAGAGTTGCTAGATTTTGAAAAATCACCATTTCAAGTTCAAGGGAGCCAATTAGTGCAAATATGGTACCCATCGATGAAAGGGTATGTATATCTTTAACACAAATTATTATATAGTATATTTTATATAATTTTATAACCTCGTTTTCATTATATGAGTTTAGGGTGTTCTAATACATGCCACCATCAAAAACACTTTTGGGCATAGATTTTTTGGATTGTTAATACGGGATGGTCTAACTTGTCTATTGTGAACAACAAAGAACAATGGCGGCTTGTAGCTGATAACAAACTCATGGTAGAATTTTATTCAAGTACTATTGTGCAAGAGGTTCAAAAAGATGATGGCAAGATTTTGAGCCACAAATTTGAATTTATAGTGCTCCACAAAATAGAATTGCGGGTGGATAATTATTATATTTTAATAGGTACCTATTTTATTGTCTATCTATTGCATATTTTGTTTCTGAACATTAATTTATACATAACATTGTACTAGACCTCATTGGTCGAGTTGTCAGTGAGAAAAATGTGCAAATTAAGACAATTGGGGAGAGAAAAGGGACGTAAATACAATTAGAAAAATGTGTAGTTTTTAAATAGGTGGTTAATGATATGAATTTTACACTGACGTTTCATCCACTGCAATGTCTTAATTCCACTATACGGTTGATTTGGTCTAGAGTTGTGGTGCATTAATAAATTCTTCAATGTGGGAAATATATCATCAAACATATTTTCATCTCTTTTTTTGTAGAAGTTGTATGTAAATATATTACATTAATCATCAAATAATCATCTTTTTTGATAAACAATCGCTGGCCATCTCAACAACAAAACAAAAACAAAAAAGTAGTAGATTGATAAGAATTTTAAAAGCAAGTCATTATAAAAATTGTCTTGAAATATCCTTAAAAAATATTAAGATTTAATTTAAGTAAGTAATTTCAAAACTTGTTTAAATTATGATTAAAAAACGAAAGAAAAATCGTTTAGTTTGCAAATGTTTGATCCTCTCTATGATGAATTTTATTGCTAACAGTCAGCGCACCTACTTAGATGCCAACTACACATGATTAGATGAACTTGCATAAAGTCAGAACTTTGTTACTTTTTGGTTTTGTTCTCCTTTATAAATTATGATATGTTACAATATGAGAGTAATAAACTTTTATATAAAACAACATTATATATTTTAATTATGCATCTATATTCCCTGTACCACATGGATCAATAATTATTCATTAATATCACTAATTCATTCTCTTAATCTCCCTCAAAATGCTTGTTTAAAAATTAAAAAACCTGCAACATATGATTATTTTTTAATTTTTTTTAAAAAAGCTACAGCAGGTGAGAAAATATGTAACGCACTAATAAAAAAAAAGAAAAAGAAAATATGTAATGCAAAATATAAACCTCAAACATCATATTATTAAATGTCTGAAATTAGTTTGTATATGGAGTTTTAAACTTGTGCTATGTACTTTACTTTAAAAATTTATTTTAAAATTTATAAAATATAATTTGTTATATTTTTTAAAACATATAATTTATCTAAAAATGATTTTTTTGTGTGAAATATGATCAACTGAAGAGCATATAATAAATGTCAAATGTTGAGGCAGAGAACATGTTCCTTCAAACCTCCATTGAAGCCTAGAGAAGCATTAGAGAGAGAATTCATGTATTCAATTATTTTTAGTTCTTTGTACAAACAAGAAAACTGAAAAAATAGAGTTCCTTTCTCCAATGACCTTCAGCCTCTTATATACAAGTTGTTAAGCTAACAAACTAACAAACTTTGATGACATCAGCATAACTAACTTGTGTGCTAACTTTGCTGACTTTTGGGTCTCCAACATCCCCCCTCAAGCTTGGGATGATGATTGAACATACCAAGCTTGGTTAACAGATGCCAGTGCTGCTGAGAGGGCAATATCTTGGTAAGTACATCAGCCAACAGAGAATGTTTAGGCAGATAGCTAAGTTGAACGAGCCCTTCCATGACTTTATCGCGAGTAAAGTGACAATCAACCTCTATATATTTTATTCGTTCATGGAAAACTGGGTTGCGAGCAATGTGTAAAGCGGACTGGTTATCACAATGTAGAGTGACTGGTTTAAGTTGATTAACTCCTAGCTCCTGAAGAAGACTGACTAAGCAAGTGATTTCAGCCGCTGCTTGAGCCACTGCTCTATACTCGGCTTCTGCTGATGATCTAGCCACAGTGCTTTGCTTCTTAGATTTCCAGCTGATGGGTGATTTATCTGAAATACAATGTATCCGGTTACTGATCTTCTGCTTATAGGACATGAAGCCCAGTCTGAGTCAGAAGAAGCAGTGAGCTTTAAGGAATCAACACCTCGAAGTAAAATGCCTTGGCCTCAGCTCCCAGATATGTATCGAAGTCAGCACTGCCACATGAGATGTACTGGGACGTTGCATGAACTGGCTTAAGGTCTGTACAGCAAAAGCAATGTCTGGCCATGTATTGGATGAAAAATTTAGCTTGCCAATATAGGTTCTGTAAATAGTAGGGTCTTGTAAAGGAACTCCATCATCAGATACAAGCTTGCAATTAAGGGGAAAAGAAATAGCACTAGATTTTGCATTCAAATGGCCAGAGCTTTTTAACAAGTCCTGAGTGAATTTTCTTTGAGCTAAACTTACTCCATCAGGCATGTGACATACTTCAAAACCTAGAAAGTAATTGAGCTATCCTAAATCTTTGATGCCAAAAGCTGTATGTAAGTTATTCTTAAAAGCTTGGATTTCTTCAGTGCTAGATCCTATAAGAAGAATGTCATCAACATAAACTGCAACATTGGTCATGTGTTGTCCTGAAGTTTTGAGGAAAAGACTGTAGTCATTCTTGGACAGAGAATAGCCTTGAGTTTTGAGAAAATCAGCCAATTTAGAATGCCATTGCCTAGAAGCTTGCTTCGATCCATACAAAGATTTTTGTAATTTGCAGACTTTGTTTTGAGGGTTGGGGATTCCTTCTGGCATCTTCATGTAAACTTCTTCATGTAGATCCCCATGTAAAACAGCATTGTTAACATCTAGTTGGTACATGGACCATTTTCTTACTGCTGCTAAGGCAATGATGGTTCTGATCATAGTCATTTTTACCACAGGAGAAAAGGTTTCATTATAGTTTATTCCTTCCTTTTGAGTACTGCCTTAAATAACTAACCTGGCTTTATACCTCTCTAGTGAACCATCTGCCTTAAGTTTTGTTTTGTACACCCATTTTGAGTTGATTGCCTTTTTTGCTAGAGGGTAAGTCAACCTCTATCCATATATGATTTGCTCTTAGGGCCTCAGTTTTAGTCTTCATTGCTTGGACCCAATGAGGGTGAGCTACAGCCTCTTTATAAGTGGTAGGCTCATAAAGTTGTTTAAGCTGAATAAGGGTGTGTTGTTGTGCAGAGATCAAAGCAGAAAATTTTACCAAGTTGCACCAGTGAGATGTTGTAGATGGATGGGATTGTTGAGTGTATGAACACAAATAATCTTGCAAATGAGTTGGTAGTCTTGAAGTCCTTGTTGATCTTCTAAGTTGTGGACGTCTGAGTGGCTGTAATTATGAGTTGGTATCCCTGGAGGAAGAAGAAGTAGAAGTGTGAGGACCTTGTGATATGGAATCTTGTAGTGAAGGTTGAGGGTGACTGTCTGTGCTAGGTTAAGAATCCACATTAAAGGGTTGAAAAACATCATTTGTTGCTGGAATAGTATGCTAAAAATCAACATTTTCTGAAGTAGTAAAAATGTGATTTGGTAAGGTAATATCAGAAGGTTGATAATGTTGAAATGGGAAATAATGTTCATAGAACACCAAGTCTCTGCTATAATGTATTTTCTTGGTTATCAAATTGTATACATTGTACGCTTTCTTTGCCATAGGATACCCTAGGAAAACACAAGGTTGGGCCCTTGGTTCAAACTTTGTGCTGCCATGTTTCGGTGTTGACATAAAGCAAAGACATCCAAAGTTTCTCAAATGCTCATATGTAGGTTGATTATGAAACAAAAGCTCATAAGGTGTCTTAAACCCAAGCACTGAATCTGGTAGTTTGTTGATCAAATATGTGGCAGTTAATATGCAATCTCCCCAGAATCTTATAGGAACCTTAGACTGAAACAATAGTGCTCTAGCAACTTCTAAAAGTTGCTTATGTTTCCTTTCTATAACCCCATTTTACTGGGGGGTATCTACACATGATGTCTGATGTACAATCCCTTTGCTCTTGTAATATGCTATGGCATTTTGGTCTCCAAATTATGAGCCATTATCAGATCTAATAACCTATACTTTAGTATAAAACTGGGTGCCAACATAAGTAATGAAATCTTCCAACATAGAAAAAGCATTACTCTTATGTGATAACAAAAAAATCCAAGTTGCTCTTGAGTAGTCATCAACAATGGAAAGAAATAGCTTGAAACCATCATATGTAGTTGTCCTATATGGACCCCAGATGTCTACATGTAGAAGTTCAAAAACTTTATTTGCTTTTGTAGTGCTTGAAGGAAATGAACTTCTACGCTGTTTAGCTTGTGGACAGATGCTGCATATGGTGGTAGGTGTCTTGCAGGGCAACACTGGTATGTGAGCCATGTGTTGAGAAGATGGGTGACCTAGCCTGCAATGCCATAACTCTGACACTGACAGAAAACTTGTCATTGAGGTTTGTTGTGGCAAAGATGCTGAAGATCCTTTAGGAACTGTATCTACTAGGTACAATCCTCCTTGCTCTTTATCAAAAACCACTTGCTTGTTCTTCAAAGGGTCCTAAATATAGCAAGAGTTTGGTGTGAAAATCACACTAGATGATAGGTGTTTAGCTAATTTACTTGCTGAAAGAAGATAAAACTAAAAAGCCGGCACATGTAGCACATTTTGTAATGTAATATCAGCATTTAGAGGAACAGTGCCAATGTGTTCAACTTCCACTTGTCTCCCATTTGGCATTGTTATGTAGCGATTGTTTACATATAGGAGTATATGACTGAAACAAGTGTAGGTGTGGAGTGATGTGATCAGTAGCTCCGCCGTCAATTATCCAGCTCTGCTTTGATTGAGCAGTGAGCAAGCAAAAAGACTTACCAGCCAGGTACACAGAATGAGAAACATCCACACTTGATGTGACTTGCATATTTTGTTTGCTCAGTAAACTAAGCAACTGTTCATATTAGTCCGACGTCAAAGTATGATTTTCAACTATCTCTTGTTGCATGTTAGGATGAACTGAACCAGCATCATTAAAAGATACTCCGGGATTTGTATTTTGCACTAAAGCAGCTAGTCTTCTTCCTTTGTCAGTTTGTCCTTTCAGCCCTTACAGTTTGTAACATTTATCAATTGTGTGACCTGGCCTTCTACAGCAGTTGCATTACACACTAGTTTTTCTTGCACCTGGAGCATTGTGATACTGCACAGAAGGTTGTGAACCATGATGAAATATTTGAGATGGATAACCACATAAAGAGGCCTATTATGATTAGTCTGAAATCTTTGCTGAGAAAGAAATGCTGAGGATTCAATCTCAGTATAAAGACCATTGGAGTTCTTTATTTCCCTCTATTGTTCTTCTTGAAGAACCATGCTGCTGGCTTGATTAACCAAAGGCAAGGGACTGATCATTAGTTTATTGCTTCTTACCACCTGATAGCTCTCATTCAATCCCATCAGAAAACTGCATAAGTTGCTGCCTTTCTATTATCTTCACAGCAGAACCAGTGGACTCACATGAACATGGAGTAACCAACACTATATATTCATCCCAGAGTTGTTTACATTTGGTGAAATATGCAGAAACAGAAAGATTGCCTTGTGTTAAGTTGCTCAGTTCTTTTTGCAAGTGATAAATCTTAGTCCCTTGACTACAGCTAAATCTTTGTGACAAATCCTTCCAGATTTATGAGGCAGTAGGAGTGTAGATGATGCTTGCAGCAATATCCTTATCCACATAATGCAACAACCAAGAAATGACCAGACACTAACATCTTTCCCAAAGGGGAAGCAATGGAGAACCATTTGCAGGTTTAGGATAATTTCCATTCACAAATGACATCGTATTCTTTGCAGACAGAGCCACTTCACAAGATCTCTTCCATTGTGCATAATTGGTGCCAACAAGAAGATTACTAGACAAACTGCAGTTAGGGTTATCAGAATAATGAAGATACGAAACATGTCCAGGATCAAGGCTGTAATTGCTTAACTGCAATGGAATTTCTGTTTGTCCAGTACAATTTTCTGAACTTGCAGCCATTCTCTCAGAAATGTAATCAAGATTCTTATCAAGAAGATTAATGTTCAAGCTTAGCAATCACGCGATTGAAGGATTCAGGAGAAGAAGAAAAGAAACAATAAAAGTAAAGATCAATCAAAGATCAAAGAACGAATTGAGAGCAGAAGAACAAAGTTGAGTGATTTCCAGAAATTTGAATTTCTGACACCATGTCAAATGTTGAGGCAAAGAACATGTTCCTTCAAACCTCCATTGAAGCCTAAAGAAGGACCAGAGAGAGAATTCATGTATTCATTTATTTTTAGTTCTTTGTACAAATGAGAAAATTGAGAAAAACAGAGTTCCTTTCTCCAATGACCTTCAGCCTCTTATATACAAGTTGTTAAGCTAACAAACTAACAAACTTTGATGACATCAGCATAACTAACTTGTGTGCTGACTTTGCTAACTTTTGGGTCTCCAACAATAAATTCACGTAGAAGAAGTTGGATCAATTGATTATTAGAAGCTGCACAACATATACAATTAAAGATTCATGGTGTATTCTTCGTATTGATATCGTTTACATCAATCACGCATTAGAAACTAATATTAAAGATGAAAGTCATAAATGTTTGAATAAACGTAATGAACATTCACCTTGAATATTAGAGTCACCTTTAATATTGAAGATTCATATTGCATTTAATAAACGTTTGACTTATGAGCCTATTCTTTTAACGTTTCATATTAATATGTAAAATAAGTCCACCTTTGAAACTGTATAACGTATAGAAACTGCATAACCTATACAATTGAAGATTCATGGCGTATTCTTTGTATTGACATCATTTAGATCAATCATGTGTTAGAAACTACATAGTTGTGTATTAATATGTACAATAAGTCCACCTTTGAAAACTAAATTGCTGGATAGTCAAAATTTTATTATACTTGCAATGTTCCCAATTGGTGTTAATTATGCATATAAATATTCTTGATTGGGGGAGATAGTAGCCTAGGAGCTTTTGATACAAGGCTTTTAGCCGTCATAGGCTCCCAGTAAAAATTCGAGGATTTTTCTTTTGTAGAAGGATACAAAAATATGTCCTCACAAGCGTCAGTTGACTAAAAAGGAAGAATCTTATTCTTTTATCGATCAATTGAACGCCGAGACAGATGACTAGATTATCAAAGTTAGAGTAGCTAGATTCTGGGAAGTCATCAATTTAGCTTCAAGGGAGCCAATTAGTACAAATATGGTACTCATCGATGAAAGGGTATGTATATCTTTAACCCAAAATATCATATAGTGTATCCTATATAATTTTATGCCCTTGTTTCCATTGTATGAGTTTAGGGTGTTCTAATACATGCCACCATCAAAAACACTTTTGGGCATAGATTTGTTGAATTGTTAATAGGGGGTGGTCTCTATGTCTTGAAGAACTTCTCTGTTGTGAACAACAAAGAACAATGGTGGGTTGCAGGTGATAACAAACTCATGATAGAATTTTATTCAAGTACTATGGTCGAAGAGGTTCAAAAAGATGATGGCAAGATTTTGAGTCACAAATTTGAGCTTATAGTGTTCCACAAAATAGAATTGCGGATGGATAATCTTTATATTTTAACAGGTACATATTTTATTTGGTCTATCTATTGCATATTTTATTTCCGGACATTAATTTATGTACTAGGTCTCGTTGGTCAAGTTGTCAATGAGGAAAATATGCAAACTAAGACAATTAGCGAGAGAAAAATGACATAATTATAATTAGGGAAATGTGTAGTTTTTAAATAGGTGGTTAATGATATGAATTTTACACTAACTTTTCATCTGCTAAAATGTCTTGTTTCACTTCCAGCCCCTTCATATATTAGACATTTGAGTGGTATGAAAGCTTTAAGCGATGCCTTACCTAAAGAGGTTTTGCATTTGGACTTCTAATCCGCCTTATTGTCCTTAACCTGACTAGGGTCTTAATTCCACCATACAGTTGGTTTGGTCTAGAGTTGTGGTACACTAATAAATTCTTCAACGGAGGAGATATATCATAAAACATATTTTTGTAGAAGTTGTATGTGAGTATATTACATTAATCCTCAAATAATCTTGTTTTTTTGATAAACAATCGTGGGTCATCTCAAAAACAAAATAGAAAAAAAGTAGTATATTGATAACAATTTTAAAATCAAGTCATCAAGAATTATAACAATTGTCTTGAAATATCCTTAAACAAATATTAATACTTAATTTAAGTAACTAATTCGAAAAATTGTTTAAATGTTTAAATTATGGTTAAAAAACAAAAAGAAAATTTGTTTAGTTTGCAAATGTTTTATCCTCGCTATGATGAATTTTATTTCTAAAAAGTCAAAGTGCCTACTTACAAGCTAAGTACACATGATTAGATGAACTTGCGTAAAGTCGGAACTGTGTTAGTTTTTTATTTTGTTCTCTTTTGGGAATTATGATATGTTACAATGTGAATAATTATGCGTTAATATTTTAAGTATCACATTACTATATTCTCTGTGGCGCATGGATGAATAATTATGCGTTAATATCACTAATTCATTCTCTTAATCTGCCTCAAAATACGTGTTTAAAAATTAACAAAAAAATTATGCAACGTATGATTGTTTTTTAATTTTTTAAAAGAAGGTTAGAGCGGGTCAGAAAATATGTAATGTACTAATCAAAAAAAGAAAAAGAAAATATGTAATGGAAAATATAAACCTAAAACATCATATTATTAAATTTATTAAAGTAGTTTATATATGGGGTTCTAAACCTGTGCTATGTAAGTTACTTTAAAATTTTACTTTAAAATTTATAAAATATAATTTGTTATATTTTTTAAACATATAATTTATCTAAAAATGATTTTTTTGTGTGAAATATGATCAACTAAAGAGCCTATAATAAATTCATGCAAAAGAAGTTGGATCAATTGATTATTAGAAACTGCACAACATGCACAATTAAAGATTCATGGTGTATTTTGCGTACTGATATCATTTACATCAATCACGCATTGGAAACTAATTTAAAGATAAGAATCATAAAGGTTTGAATAAACATAATGAAGATTTACCTTTAATATTAGAGTCACCTTTAATATTGAAGATTCATATTGTATTTAATAAATGTTTGACTTATGAGCCTCTTATTTGAACGTTCCATATTAATATGTACATTAAGTCCACCTTTGAAACTGTAAAACATATAGAAACTGCATAACCTATACAATTGAAGACTTATGGCATATTGTTCGTATTGACATCATTTACATCAATCAACCATTAGAAACTGCATAGTTGTCGTATTAATATGTAAATAAGACCACCTCTGAAACTTAAATGCTGGATAGTCAACATTTTATTATACTTGTAAAGTTCTCAATTGGTGTTAATTTTGCATATAAATATTCTTGATTGGGGATGATAGTGGGCCTAGGACCTTCTCGTACAAGGCTTTTAGGCATCATAGGCTCCCAGTAAAAATTCTAGAATTTTTCTTTTGTGGAAAGATACAAAAATGAGTCATAACATGGATTGGCTAAAAATGAAGAATCTTATTCTTTTCTCGATCAATTGAACACCGAGAAAGATGACTGGATTATCAAAGTTAGAGTTACTGGATTCTGGGAAGTAATCAATTCAAGTTCAAGGGAGCCAATTAGTACAGATATGGTACTCATCGATGAAAGGGTATGTATATCTTCAACACAAAATATCATATGGTATATCTCATATATTTTTTCTATCCTTTTTTTCATTATATGATTTTATGGTGTTATAATACATGCCATCGTCGAAAACACTTTTGGGCATATATTTTGTAATAACCGAACCTAACCCATATTTATTTATTTAAATCATATTTATTTATTTATTTAATTATGTTTATTCATTTAATTTATCATGTTTATGAATTTAATCACCTATGGTTATTTGATTAACCAAATCATGTTTATTAATTCAATTACACTCAATTTATATATTTATCGAATTACCTTATGTTATTTAAATTTTTCGATTTTATTTATCATATTTAAGCATCCCTGTTGGGGGATATTTCATTTGGTCCCATTTTACAATTCAAAGTCTCATTGATTGTTAATTCAAGTTTTGTTGATTACTTAAATATCGGATGAATCGATAGTAGGTCTCGACAATTATGGTTTAAGAAATTATTTTCATTATCGTTATTATTATTGTTATTGTTATTATTATTGTTGTTGTTATTATTATTATTATTATTACTACCACTACTACTACTACTAATATTATAACCTTGCAAAAATTTAATTTTGAGTTATGCAAAAACATTATCGTTACGAAGCACTTCATTCCCGAACCCAAGTTATTTCGGCCAAGTTGGAAGCCCAACAAGTTTACATGTTAACCTAACTAATTACCATGATTAAGTCTAACCATGGTTATGGAAAAGTTATTCTTTTTGAGTATAAATTCAGCCAAGCGTGAGACAAGTCAAAAAAAATACAATAAACTCAACCCACATCTCTCTCTCCTCTCTCACTCTATACGACCAGCCCCCTCCCTCAAGTTGCTACTACTGTTGGTGTTTTCCAGTCAGCCCCAGTTGCCTCTGAGCCCCCCGACATCCTAGTACCACTAGCCACCATCCCCACTCCTCAAAACAACCAAGCATCACTACCATCTTTACTGTTTTCAAGCTCAAAGTGAGTAGTCTTGAACTTGAACTTGTTGATTTTTATTTTTATTTTAGTTTTGATTTTGTTTTGATGTTTGTGATCATTGCTCATGATGGTGTGATAAGAAATAAGAGTTACTTTGGTGTTGATCATGGTGGAGTTGAGCTTGAATCATGCTAGGGTTTAGGGGTCATCATTTTCATACAAGTTTAAGTTAAAACCATGTTTATGGATTGATTTGTATTTGATTTTATAATCTCTTTAGTTTTATTGATGATTATGATGATGTTTTTAGTGATTTGGAATGATTTCAAGTGAGGATTTGTGTGAGAAGAGATGGAAAAGCTAAAACAGTAAGGGCTGAAAATTTCAGAAAAATATGGCAGATTTCGAGATTAAACTAGTAATGATCGGCCCACGGAAAAATTATGATTTTTGGTGGGTGGATGGTTCAGTGTATTAACTTTCAAATGGTTTTTGAATTGTCTTAATCTGAGGTCTGTGGGAAAAGTTGTGGTCATTTTACCAGAACTGTGCAGAATAAACCAAAACTGACACACTTGTATTTTAGCCCCATTTTGGGAATCCTATTGTGGGAATCATATTTTGTGTTATAAATGAAAGTTTTCTAGGACTTCTTAATCCTTTGATAATGGGGTTTTAGGTCTTCATTTGAAGTCAATGGTAAAAGTTATGAATTTTTGAAGTGAACTGACCTACTTTGGTGCAATTGAGCTGTTATTGGAATTTCTATGTAGCTTATACTTGGAGGAAAATTTTGAAAATTGTACTGTAAATTTTTCATATTATCTTCAAATTTCCTATAAGATTATATGAATTTGGTTGAGTATTTTGAGTTTGGTAATTTTTGAAAATATATTGAGTAATTGTATAAAGAGTAATAATAAAGATTGAGTGAGATTGATCATGCACTTATTTTATGTATTTTGGGCCAAGCAAGGCCATTTAAGGGGAAAATGAATATTCATGAACTTTCATGGAGCTTTTAGCTTGATTAATGAGAAAGAACAAGATAAGTATATAAATTGGGAGTTTGTTTATGAGCTTTAAATAATTTATGAATTTTACAAAGGAAATATCAAGTTTAGTAGGCTTAATAGCTTCTATTGAGTTCAATGATTCATTTGGGGTGGAATTCTAAATCTAATAGATTTATGAATGAAATATAAGAAGTAGGGAGAGTTGTGACTCAAAAATCATATTTATCATACCAAATTATTGTAGTTTATGCTATTTTGAGCCAAGATATATCTCTCATGGCCTCAAACAATGATTACTTACTCAATTTAGAATGTATCAAATGTATTTATCAGGCCAATCTAATGTATTCGTTATTATCTTGAACCAAGTTATACATCAGCAAGTCTTAAATTCATATTAGTAACCTATCTTAGAAAAGGCCAAAAACCACTCTCCCAGTTGTTGCCATCAAGGCATTTTCCTTCGTAATCTCATTTATCTCATTGTGATCTATTTTACTATCATTTACTTCATATCGGATTTAATTACTTTCATTAATTCAGTTTTGAAGTTATATTGAAATACCTAAGTTATGTATACCATTTAATTTCTCAATTTTTATTACACATACTTTTACTTATTCAATTATATGAGTACGGATCATTTACTAATTACACATACCTACAATGACATTTATGAAACAGAGTCGATGCCTAGTTATCGTTCCTCGTTATGTAAAAGTGTTATCAAGTCAGAATATATTTATCAAATCAGATGATATTTATGAAACAGCTGACTTTTATCAAGTCAGATGACATTTTTAAAGACTCAATGTACGTCTATTGCTTGTATCTTCGGAAAGCAGAACATATTTATCAAGTTACAACTCTTGATAAGTTTATCAATGAGTCAGTTTGTACAGTAACTTGTCATTTAACTTGTGATCCCGTCAGTTATCATCTATAGGGTATCAGCCTATGATGTACCCACGTAGTTTCAGGTCAACTTTTGATCTAATTGACAGGTGTATACCTATGTATAGATTATGTCATTGCAAGGGGTTCACATCCAGATAATAATGAGCAATTCAGTTTCATATTACTTTCACTTTCATTGTTATTGTAAACTAAATGAATTGTAAAAGCGGATACCCATCAATAGTGTCTTTGTGCTTATTTTATAGTACAGGAATGCATGTACTGAGTTTTTGCTCACATTTTCGAATTATTTTCATATTTTCCATTTTAGGTGATGAGATATCATATATTTCTCTATTTAGCAAGCCCTTTTTTGAAATCATCATATGCTCACAGTGGATTCAACATAGCATGAATGTTGGGATCGACCTCAAGGTCAACTTGGGTCTATGCTCAATATACTTGTAGTGTGAGTGGAGTTAGCAGATTGTGTGATTAAGTCGATTGTATTGAAGTTGAACTATTATCGACTTTGGTCTTAGAGTGTTTCAGTTTGATAGATATTGTGCTTTGAACATGAGTTGCAGGATCAAATAATTTTAGTGAGCCTTGTCCTCATCAAGACGGCAGTATAGCACCTTCTATCATTAAGTCTTCCGCTGCAATTTTTCCGTAAATCATATCATTAGCATTTTGAGGGCTTTACAGGTTTTGGTATCAAAGCTAAGGCTTTAAGGGCCACTATAAGCTATCAAGTGTTTATGAGTTAGCTATCAAAGTGTGTATGAGTTATGTTAGACAAGTTAAATGAGCTATTGACTATAAGTTCATATGTATGGGTGTATATGGAGGAACCATTTCCATTTAGGTAACTCAATCATTTGGTAATATCATGAGATTCAAACATTAGCAAAGTGGAGTGTGACACCATTTGGGTGACCTGTTAGTGAAGCATACTCCCATTTATCTGGGAGTTGTATTGTATGTTTCATTTCTCTCATTTGTTTAAATTTTTATAATCGTGCACTCCGGGTGTGTGACCCGTTGAGTTATAACTCTGATGTGTGACCGTTGAGCTATTGAATTGCTTCTCTCTATTTCAGGTATCTATTGTAAGGCCTGAAGCCTGGGTTTTAGTTAAGTTTTAAGCGGAACTCTATCCGTTTTACCCTAGGATTTGAGAGTCTTATTAAGGTGTGTTAATATATGGTTGAAACTCGATGTGGGGATGCCATTTGCAACTTCTTCAGGGAGTAATATAGTGTGAAGTTAGATGTAAACCTCTAGATGAGGAAATGCCTTGTGGGGCAATATCATTGAGATGAACCAGTGTGAGATGAACACTATAATCAGTGCTTATGTATGATGATAAGAATTAGTAGCTTAAGGTGTGCTACTTGGCATTATACATATGGTACAAGTAAGATTAAGCTGTCATGTATAGAAATTATCTGGTCTTGACACAAAGACCTTACCTCATCAATGCTCCCATTACTTCCTGTCATTGACTTATTTCTGGCCTAACTACCTTAAATTGTTCAGAGACATTATTTCTTTGTCACTAACACTCTCTTGATTTGTAATAGAGTGTTTATGAAAAAAATCTCATATGTGGTCTGTGGGGAGTCCTTTAAACACATCTGAGCAACATTTCTTATAAGCGATTCAAACCCTGATAATTATAATCGTTTAATTCTCTATTTTCATAATGGCGCCTATAATAACCCCCGATATGCGTTACTGTGTGATTTGAAGTTCTTCCGAAGCATATTTGACCCATTCTAGTTGCAGTTCACCCATCACTATGTTCATATTTTTATTGTCGTTTACTTTAACTCCTTCCTTCTATTTGGGCACTATTCATTTATTGCTTGCAAGGCCTTTGGTTGGTTCAGACCCAGTCATTGAACGCCTTCTCAACAGTTAAATGTATCTATATTGTTCGTGTTTCTATAGCACCATAACAGCATATTGGCATAGTACTCTATGGCGGTGACTGTATGATGTTACTCAAGTTATTTTGGTAATCCTTTCTTCGCTAGTCCAGCCTATCTTATTAATGATAAACAATTATTTGTACTATTTTCATCTGCCAGCAGTTTTGAAGTTTATATGCCTACCCAAGACTTTTATTTACTGTAAAATACGTTATTGATGGATGTCATCATGTTCAGTCATAAGGCTGACTCCTTCATCTTGACGTATTGTCCTTTCAAACACCAAATGAATAAAATTTCGCTTTTGGTACTATTGACCCTTATCTTCGTCATTTTACTCACATATGGATACCGTATGACTTGTCAAAAGGCGCTTTGGTAATCTATTATATTTCTTCACCTTCATTACTTAATGCTCCCTCTCAACTTCATAACATTGTTCATTACTTTACTATCATGACCATCATGAATAAACTGCATGTCTCGTATATGTAGGACATTTATATGCCTCTCTTTTATTACGAATCTTTGCCTTTTCATTCATTTAGCTTACATGCCAGTCCTTTATAACCAATAAAGAAATATCTTTGCAAGAGTTCTTAGTGTGGTTGCACCTTTTTACACTTTCGATTATCCCCCTGTCTTTTGAATTTACTGAGATCAGTAAGCAGTTGAATGTGTTATCTCTTATAAATATGCCTTTATTAGTATTGCTAGAAACATATTCATTGGGCATTAAATCCAGTTTGATTGGTAGACCTTGTTGTCATTATGGGAATGAACTGATTGTGTACTTATACAAGATGACTTGTAAAGATCTTAAGGCTAGTTTGAGAAATATGGAAAGACTAGACGTGTGTTTCTATGGGCTGAGAGAAGAGAAACCCTACTTTCGCTCGAATTACACTGTGCAAGCAAGTGAGTTATTATGTCAGTAATGCTTTGCATATTAGTGATATGCCAACCACACTCGGTATATACATATCCATAATTACAGCTTATGAATTTAGAGATATTTTATCTAAGGACTTTTAGGACAGTTTTCTCCTAAGAAACATTGATTTCAAATCAACCTAATTCTAGGTGCTCAATCCATTTTCAGAGCCCCTATCACATGACCCCCAGCGGAGTTCAAGGAACTAAAAATTTAGTAAGATGAGTTATTATAGAAGGGAGTTATTTGACTAAGTGTGTCACTATTGGAAATCCTAGTTTTATATGTGTAAAGAAGGAAGGCAGAACCTTACGGATGTATATTGTGTACAGAGAGTTAAACAAGATCGTTATCAAAAACAAGTGCTCTATACCCTGAATAAATGATTTATGGGATTAACTACCAACAACAAATATCTTTTCCAAGAATGATTTGAGGTCCGGATATCACATCTAAAACACGCAACCACGGTTTATCTTTTGCAAGAATGCCATTTTATAATAATTCTTAAAATTGTTTGCTTGTCTCATCTTTAAAACTTGATACTATATAATATTGTTTAATCTGCCTTGCATTTCAACCTAGTATTTCCTATTAGCGTGATCTTCCAATGTCTTTGCAAACCTATTGTTAAATGTGAAATACATTTTTATTCGATCTTATATGATTGTCAATATTCTAGTGCTCTCAACCTTCACCATCTTTATTTCATGATCATGAGTTGTAGTTCATTCTGTTGAGAGCTGATTCACACATCTACCTTACATCTCATTTATTCATAATGATAAGCTTGTATAACTTGTTCTGAATTCATAATGTAATTCAACTCTCATTAGTATGGGTGATTGTGATTGTTATAATCCCCTTATTCTCCTTATTTTAAACTTCAACTCCCACCCACATATCTTATATTCTGATAAATAAACTTATGCATTCTCTATTTAATCTTACTGTTGTACTCGAATTGACTTCATATGAGTAAAGGCATGTTCCTATTGTAACTTGCTCAATCTTTTTATCTATCCATTGGCACTTTGCTCGTCTAATCCATTTATCTATCCATTACAATTTGCTTGTCCAACTATTTGTCTATCTGTTGCACTTATCTTGTTGCTTGTGGCTATAAAGTCACCTAGTTGAAGTTCAGTCGCTTGTTATCTTGTTTCCAATTCATCAGTTAAACCAGAGTATAATCATGCCATCTTTCTCCTTGGTTGATTATTTATTGGACCCTTTATGGTCTATATTTATAAACCACAATTCCTGTGGCAT
>NCQT01080232.1:0-15155 GCA_002740465.1 Stenocereus thurberi | reverse complement strand
TCAACGTCTCTTTTGATTGTCTTCAACGACTATAATCATTAGAGGGCANGTTTCTATAAGCAGGATAAGTTGCCACATATTTTCCTTGAAATATTCCATAATATTTTCCATAAAACTTGCATATTTGACTTCATCTTAATCTTATTTTTGGCAATAAAATAAGTTTGCTCAATAAAACCATATTTGATAAAATCAAATTTAAAATAATATTAATATCTAAGCTTCCTTTTTTTGTCTTTCATCAAAACAACCATAACATATCATATTAACTATATAATTTTTCCAAAAATTAAGAGGGAATCCTCTCTGTTAGTACAATGCCATTATTGGATAATATGAAGGTAGTAAGTTTATGAATCACAAAAGGTACATATCTATTTTTGGCATCCTCCTTCTTACGCTACCTTTTTGATGAAATACAAAAAGGGGGAGAAAGATTATGGTAAGCTAATTTGGTTATCTGATGAATCCATGCATTAGTTTTGTCTTTCATCAAAACAACCATAACATATCATATTAAGTGATGAAGAGAAAGTCAACAGACCTCTTATTGGCTATTAGTTCATAACTACATTGCTAATCGACATTTCCCTGCAATGTCTCTTTGGAGAAAGAGGAGAAAAAAAGTCATGATCATGTATGTGAAGAGCACCTTGTTCTCCATAGCTAAACCTTTTGCCATCTCATAGGACCTTTGGGTTTAATATGCATCTGCAACAGTAAAATTTCTTCATCCCCAGAATGTTGGCCTTCTTGCTAGGATAAATTTTGTTGGCGATCCAGAAAAGAATAAATTTTGTTGTGACAAACATTTACACCCCAAATTGCCTGTGTAAAATGAAATTCTTTACAATATAAGCAGCATTTATATGTCAGATTACCTTCCAAACATCGCAAGCCTCCTCTTTTTTTCTTATTCTTTGTCTCGCACTTCATCCAAATACTAAAAAACCCTAGGTATATGATCTTGTCACCCACCATCCTTCTTAAATAACGGTGTCACACAAAGACTTTTGCTACTACACCTCCTGCTTTACTCTTAGAGAAGCTCAGTGGCATTCTTTCTGTTGTGTTCCTCGTCTGCAGCGACTAGAGAATAGGGGGAATTTGGCTGCGTATATTAGAATTTGCTTAAAAATAGAACGATAAAAAGGACTATGTGCACAGAGAAGCAGAAAAAAAGAAGGTTGACATGAGACGTGGGGGGATAAAAGGGGGAAAAAGTGAGAAGATCATTGCCTGAGAGATTCGAACTCTCACGGGGAAATGTCCTTAGCAGGCGTACAACTTCACCGCTTCGCCAAAGCGACTTTGATAAAATAGTGTTGCGTTTGTAATGTCACCTTCATTTCTTAAGGCCAACTGCAAATGCTTGCGAATTGCAATGACGATTCCAATTTTAATTTCTGAGGTGTTAATCATACTTTGGATTAAGAGGTTTTATGAACGGGAGGTCTTATTAAAGGACCAAGTAATTCTTTGCATCTGTTTACCATGTTCCTATCACATTGCACATGAAATGATTGTTGCCATAGTAATGAAGTTGTTATCCCGTTCCTTTTTTTTCGATTAGTTGTATTACATAATCGATCTTACATTGCATCTGACTAACCGATGTCACATTATAATTTTGAGTGTGTTTAGATGTCAGGTTTTGGCTTATAAATAGCCTCGTATATAAATAGGTGCAATTTTCTGGACTTAGCTTCTAATATAAGATCATACTTTCCTTTATTTAGCTTGGTATTTGAGTCTTATACATCAAGTTATAAGCACCACTGCATTGGTACTACACATTAGTACTTCCAGTAGGCCAAAGTCATTATTGTTTTCACCAACGGAAGAGTGTAATTTAAATTTAATGATGCAATCCCTTAACCATAGGAGGTTCTATGGTGTCGTGGTTAGCACTCTAGACTTGAATCCACCCAACCTGGGTTTGACTCCCGGTAGGACCTCTTATTGGCTATTAGTTCATAACTACATTGCCAATTTACATGTCCCTGCAACGCCTCTTTTGAGAAAGAGGAGAAAGAAAGTGATGATCATGTATGTGAAGAGCACCTTGTTCTCCGTGGCTAAACCTTTTGCCATCTCACATGACCTTTGGTTTTAATATGCATCATCATTCCTTGCAACAGTAAAATTTTTCCGTCCTCATAACGTTGGACTCCTTGTTAGGACAAATTTCATTGACGATCCAGAAGAGAATAAATTTTTTGGTGTGACAAACATTTATATCTCAAATTGCTCATGCAAGATGAAATTCTTTACAACATAAACAGCATTTATATGTCAGATTACCTTCCAAACGTCTCAATCCCCTACTTTTTTTTCTTATTCTTTGTACTGCACTTCATCCAAATACTGAAATACCCTATTTATATGATCTTGTCATCCTTCATCCCTCTTACTTAAGGGCATGAGACAAAGACTTTTCCTACTGCACCTCCAGCTTTACTCTTCGAGAAGCTCAGTAGCATTTTTTTGGTTGTTTTCCTTGTTTACAACGGCTGGAGAATAGGGGTAATCTGGATGCATATATTAGGATTTGCTTAAAAGCAGAACGATAAAAAGGACTATGTGCACAGAGAAGTAGAAAAAGTGAAGGCTAAGCGTGAGACATGGGGGAAAAATAAGATGGGGAAATAGTGAGAAGATCGTCGCCTGAGAGTTTCGAACTCTCGCGGGAAAACCCCATGTACTTAGGAGGCACATGCCTTAACCACTCGGCAAAAACGACTTTGTTACAAAAGTATTGCATTTGTAATATCACCTTTATTGCTCAAGGCCAATTGCAAATGCTTGCGAATTGCAATAACGATTCTAATTTTAAATTTTGAAGTGCTAATCATACTTTGGATTAAGTGGTTTTATTAATAGGATGTCTTATTGAATGTTCAAGTAATTATTTGTATCGGTTTACCATATTGCTATCACATTGCACATGCTATGCTTGTTAACAATGAAGTTGTTATCCCGTTCCTTTTTTTTTAATTAGTTGTATTACACAATCGATCTTACATTACATCTAACCATTCAATGTCACATTATAATTTTGAGTGTGTTTAAATATCAGGTTTTGGCTTATAAATGGCCTGATATATAAATAGATGTAAATTTCTGGACTTAGCTTCTAATATAAGATCATACTTTCCGTTACTTAGCTTGGTATTTAAGTCTTGTACATCAAAATATAAGCACCACTATGTTGGTACTGCACATTAGTACTTCCAGTAGGACAAAGTCGTTGTTGTTTTCATGAGTGGAAGAGTGTACTTTAAATTTAATGATGCAATCCCTCAACCATAGGAGGTTCTATGGTGTAGTGTTTAGCATTGTGGACTTTGAATCCAGCAGCCTGGGTTCGATTCTCGGTAGGACGTCTTATGGGCTATTAGTTCATAACTGCATTGCAAATTTATATTTCCCTGCAACGAATCATTTAAGAGAGAGGGCAAAGAAAGTTGGGATCCAATAAGTGAAGAGCACCTTGTTCTCCATAGCTAAACCTTTTGCCATCTCAGAGGATTTTTAGTTTTAGTATGCGTCATCTTTCTTTACAATAGTAAAATTTCTTCATCCTCAGAAGGTTGGCCTCCTTGCTATGAAAAATTTTGTTGGCGATCCACAAAAGAATAAATTTTCTTGTGACATTTACATCTCAAATCACATGTGTAAAATAAAATTCTTTATAACATAAGTAGCGCTTATATGTCAGATTACCGTCCAAACGCCGAAATGCTCCTCTTTTTTTTTCTTATTTTTCACCCCGCACTTCATCGAAATACTGAAATACCCTATTTATATGATCTTATCATCCACCGTCCCTCCTAATTAAGGGCATTAGACAAAGACTTTTTCTACTGCACCTCCTGCGTTACTCTTAGGGAAGTTAGTAGCATTTTTTTTCTGTATTCCTTCTCTGCAGTGACTAGAGGGATGGGGGAATCTGGCTGCATATATTAGGGTTTGCTTAAAAGCAGAACGATAAAAACGACTACGTGCATAGAGAAGTAGAAAAAATAAAGGCTGAGAGTGAGATGTGGGGGAAAAATAAGAGGGTGAAAAAAGCGAGAAGATCATTGCCTGAGAGATTTGAACTCTCGCAAGGAAACTCCATGTACTTAGCAGGCACACTCCTTAACCACTTGGCCAAAGCGACTGTGTGACAATAGTGTTGCGTTTATTTTGTCACCTTCATTGCCGAAGGCCAACTACAAATGCTTGCAAATTGCAATGACGATGCCAATTTTAATTTTTGAGGTGTTAATCATACATTGGATTAAGAGGTTTTATGGATGCGAGGTCTTATTGAAGGATCAAGTAATTCTTTGGTTCTGTTTACCATGTTGCTATCACATTGCACCTGTTATGATTGTTACCATAATAACGAAGTTGTTATCCCATTCCTTTATTTTCGATTAGTGGTATTACACAATTAATTTTACATTGCATCTGACCAACCGAAGTCACATTATAATTATGAGTGTGTTTAGATGTGAGGTTTTGGCTTGTAAATGGCCTCGTATATAAATAGCTGTAAATTTCTCGACTTAGCTTCTGATATATGATCATACTTTCCTTAGCTTGGTATTTGAGTCTTATACATCAAATTATAAGCACCAGCGCATTGGTACAGCGCACTAGTACTTCCAGTAGGACAAAGTCATTTTTGTGTTCGCTAGTGGAAGAGCGTAGTGGGTTCTATGGTGTAGTGGTTAGCACTCAGGGCTCTGAATCCAACGACTTGGGTTCGACCCCTGGTGGGACCTCTTATTGGCTATTAGTTCATAACAATGTTACTAATTTAAATTTTCGTGAAATGACTTTTTTAGAGAGAGGAGAAAGAAAGTGATGATCATGTATGTGAAGAGCCCCTTGTTCTCCATAGCTAAACCATTTACCATCTCACAGGACCTCTGGTTTTAATATGCGTCATCTTTCTTTGCAACAGTAAAATTTCTTCATCCTCAGAACGTTGGCCTCCTTGTTAGCACAGATGCTGTTGGTGATTCAGAAAAGAATAAATTTTGTTGTGGCAAACATTTACGTCTTAAATCGCCCGTGTAAAATGAAATTCTCTACAAGGTAAGCTGCGTTTGTATGTCAAATTACCTTCCAAACATCGTAATCCTCCACTTTTTTTCTTGTTCTTTTTCCCACATTTCATCCAAATACTAAAATACCCTATTTATATGTTCATGTCATTCATCATCCCTCTTCATTGAGGGCATTAGGCAAAGACTTTTCCTATTATACCTCCTGCTTTACTCTTGGAGAAGCTCAGTAGTATTTTTTTCTATTGTGTTCCCTGTCTGCAATGACTGGAAAATGGGGGGAATCTGGATGCATATATTAGGATTTGCTTAAAGTAGAACGATAAAAAGGACTATGTGCACAGAGTAGTAGAAAAAATGAAGGCTGAGCGTGAGATGTGGGGGGGAATAAGAGGGGGAAAAAGCGAGAAGATCGTTGCCTGAGGGATTTGAACTCTCGCGGGTAAACCCCATGTACTTAGCAAGCACACAGCTTAACCACTTTGCCAAAGCGACTTTGTTACAATTGTGTTGCATTTGCAATATCACCTTCATTGCTCAAGGCCAACAGCAAATGCTTGCGAATTGCAATGACGATTCCAATTCTAATTTTTAAGGTGTTAATCATACTTTGGATTAAGAGGTTTTATGAACGGGAGGTCGTATTGAAGGATCAAGTAATTCTTTGCATTTGTTTATCATGTTGCTATCAAACTGCACCTGTTATGATTGTTACCATAATAAGGATGTTGTTACCCCGTTCCTTTTTTTCGACTAGTTGTATTACACAATCGATTTTACATTGCATCTAACCAACCGATGTCACATTAAAATTTTGATTGTGTTTAGATGTAAGGTTTTGGCTTGCAAATGGCCTCGTATATAAACAGGTGTAAATTTCTTAACTTAGCTTCTAATACATGATCATACTTTCCTTTACTTAGCTTGGTATTTGAGTCTTATACATCAGATTATAAGCACACTGCGTTGCTACTGCGCACTAGTACTTCCAATAGGACAATGTCATTGCTGTGTTCAGTAGTGGAAGAGTGCATTTAAATTTAATGATCCAATTCCTTAACCATAGGAGGTTCTATGGTGTATTGGGTAGCACTTTGGACTTCGAATCCAACAGCCTGAGTTCGACTCCTGGGAGGAACTGTTATTGGCTAATTAGTTCATAACTACATTGATCATTTACATGTCCCTACAACGACTTTTTGAGAAAGAGGAGAAAGAAAGTGATGATCATGTATGTGAAGATCACCTTGTTCTCCATAGCTAAACCTTTTCCCATCTCATAGGACCTTTGGTTTTAATATGCGTCTTCTTTCTTTACAACAGTAAAATTTCTTCATCCTCAAAACGTTGGCCTCCTTGTTGGGACAAATTTTGTTGGCGATCTAGAAAAGAAAAAATTTTACTGTGACAAACATTTACATCTCAGATCGCCCTTGTAAAATGAAATTCTTTACAACATAAGCAGCGTTTATATGTCGGACTACCTTCCAAACGTCGCAATCCTCCTCTTTTTTTCTTATTCTTTGACCCACACTTCATCCAAATACTGAAATACCCTATTTATATGATCTTGTCATCCATAGTCCCTCTTAATTAAGGGCATTAGACAAAGACTTTTGCTACTACACCTCCTGCTTTACTCTTGGAGAAGCTCAGTAGCATTTTTTTTTTTTTTG
This sequence comes from Stenocereus thurberi, assembly GCA_002740465.1. NCBI lineage: Eukaryota > Viridiplantae > Streptophyta > Magnoliopsida > Caryophyllales > Cactaceae > Stenocereus > Stenocereus thurberi. The sequence goes on along the minus strand of NCQT01080232.1, from coordinate 8,419 downwards.
GTTCCTTGTCTACAGTGACTAGAGAATGGGGGGAATCTGGTTGCATATATTAGGTTTTGCTTTAAAGCAAAACGATGAAAAGGGCTACGTGCATAGAGAAATGGAAAAAATGAAGGCTGAGCGCGAGACGTAGGGGGAAAAAGTGAAGATCGTCGATTGAGAGATTCAAACTCTCCTAGGGAAAGCCCAACTACTTAGCAAGCACATACCTTAACCTCTCGGCCAAAGCGACATTGCTATGATAGTATTGCATTTGTAATGTCACCTTCATTGCTCAAGGCCAACTATAAATGCTTGCGAAGTACAATTACGATTCCAATTTTAATTTTTGAGGTGTTAATCATAATTCACACTAAGAGGTTTAATGAACAGGAGGTCTTATTGTAGGATCAAGTAATTCTTCGCATCTGTTTACCATGTTGCTATCACATTGCACATGCTATGATTGTTACCATAATAATGAAGTTTTTATCCCATTCCTTTTTTTTGATTAGTTGTATTAGACAATCGATCTTACATTGCATCTGACCGACAAATGTCACATTATAATTTTGAGTGTGTTTAGATGTTAGGTTTTGGCTTGTAAATGGCCCTATATATAAATAGGTGTAAATTTCTGGAGTTAGCTTCTAATATAAGCTCATACTTTCCTTTACTTAGCTTGGCATTTGAGTCTTATACGTCAAATCATAAGAAGCACCGCATTATGCTACTGCACACTACTACTTCCAATAGGAGAAAGTCATTGTTGTGTTCGTTAGTGGAAGAGTGTGCTCTAAATTTAATGATGCAATCCCTTAACCATAGGAGGTTCTGTGGTGTACTGCATAGCACTTTCGACTCTGAATCCAGCGACCTAGGTTTGACTCACGATAGGACCTCCTGTTGGTTGTTAGTTCAGAATCACATTGCTAATTTATATTTCCCTGCAACGACTCATTTGAGAGAGAGGAGAAAGAAAGTAATGATCATGTATGTGAAGATCACCTTGTTCTCCATAGCTAAACCTTTTGCCATCTCATAGGTCTTTTGGTTTTAATATGCGTTATCTTTCTTTGCAACAGTAAAATTTTTTCATCCTTAGAACGTTGGCCTCCTTGTTAGCACAGATTTTGTTGGCGATCCAGAAAAGAATAAATTTTTTTATAACAAACATTTACATCTCAAATCGCCCATGTAAAATGAAATTCATTACAACATAAGCAGCGTTTATATGTCAGATTACCTTCCAAACATCGCAATCCTCCTCTTTTTTTCTTATTCTTTGTCCCGCACTTCATCCAAATACTGAAATACCCCACTTATATGACCATATCATCCACCGTCCCTCTTAATTAAGGGCATTAGACAAATACTTTTCCCACTACACCTCCTGCTTTACTCTTGGAGAAGTGCAGTAGCATTTTTTTTTTGTTGTGTTCCTTGTCTGCAGCGACTGGAGCATGGGGTGATATGGATGCATATATTAGGATTTACTTAAAAGCAGAACGATAAAAAGGACAACATACATAGAGAAGTAGAAAAAATAAAGGCTGAGCATAAGACATGGGGGGCAATAAGAGGGGGGAAAAGTGAGAAGATCGTCGCCTGAGAGATTCAAACTCTCGCGAGGAAACCCCATGTGCTTAGCAAGCACGCTTTAACCACTCGACCAAAGTGACTTTTTTACGATAGTGTTGCGTGTGCAATGTCGCCTTCATTGCTCAAGGCCAACTATAATTGCTTGCAAATTGCAATGACGATTCCAATTTTAATGTTTGAGGTGTTAATCATACTTTGGATTAAGAGGTTTTTTGAATGGGAGGTCTTATTGAAGGATAAAGTAATTCTTTACATCGGTTTACCATGTTGCTATCACATTGCACCTGTTATGATTGTTACCATAATAATGAAGTTGTTATCCCATTCCTTTTTTTACGATTAGTTGCATTACACAATCGATTTTACATTGCATTTGCCCAACCGATGTTCAGATTATAATTTTGAGTGTGTATAGATGTCAGGTGATGGCTTGTAAATGGCCTTGTATATAAATATTTGTAAATTTCTAGACTTAGCTTCTAATATATGATCATGCTTTCCTTTACTTAGCTCGGTATTTGAGTCTTATACATCTAATTATGAACACCACTGCATTGGTACTACACACTAGTACTTCCAGTAGGAAAAAGTCATTGATGTTTTTGCCAGTGGAAGAGTGTACTTAGAATTTAATGATGCAATCCCTTAACCATCGGAGGCTCTATGGTGTAGTGGTTAGCACTCTGGACTTTGAATCAACCAATCTGGGTTCGACTCTCGGTACGACCTCTTATTGGTTATTAGTTCATAACTACGTTGCTAATTTATATTTTCGTGCAACAACTCTTTTGAGAGATGAGAGAAGGAAAGTGATGATCATGTATGTGAAGCACACCTTATTCTCCATAGCTAAACCTTTTGCGATCTCACGGGACCTTAGGTTTTAATATGCATCATCTTTCTTTGCAATAGTAAAATTTCTTCATCCTCATAACATTGGCCTCCATGTTAACGCGAATTTTGTTAGCGATTCAGAAAAAAATAAATTTTGTTGTGACAAACATTTACATCTCAAATCGGTCGTGTAAAATGAACTTCTTTACAACACGAGTAGCATTTATATGTCATATTACCTTCCAAACATCACAATCCTCCTCTTTTTTTGTTATTCTTTCTCCTGCACTTCATCCAAATATTGAAATACCCTATTTATATGATCTTGTCATCCACCGTCCCTCTTAATTAAGGGCATTGGACAAACACTTTTCCTACTACCCCTCCTACTTCACTCTTGGAGAAGCCCAGTAGCATTTTTTTTGCTGTATTCCTTGTCTAGAGTGACCGGAGAATAGGGGGAATCTGGCTACATACATTAGGATTTGCTTAAAAGCAGAACAATAAAAAGGACTAGATGCATAGAGAAGTAGAAAAAATAAAGGCTGAGCGTGAGACGTGGGGAGAAAAATAAGAGGGTGAAAAAAGTGAGAAGATCGTCGCCTGAGAGATTCGAACTCTCGCGGGGAAACCTCATACAATTAGCAGGCACATGCCTCAACCACTCGGCCAAAACGACTTTGTTAAAAAATTGTTGCATTTGTAATATCACCTTTATTGCTCAAGGCCAATTGCAATGACAATTCCAATTTTAATTTTTGAGGTGCTAATCCTGCTTTGGATTAGGAGGTTTTATGAACGGGAGGTCTTATTGAATGTTCAAGTAATTCTTTACATTTGTTTGCAATGTTGCTATCACAATGCACCTGTTATGATTGTTACCATAATAATGAAGTTGTTATCCCGTTCCTTTTTTTATTAGTTGTATTACACAATCGATTTTACATTATATCTGACCAATCAATGTCACATTATAATTTTGAGTATGTTTAGATGTCACGTTTTGGCTTGTGAATGGCCTCGTACATAAATAGGTGTAAATTTCTTAACTTAGCTTCTAATATATGATCATACTTTGCTTTACTTAGCTTCGTATTTGACGATAGTGTTGCATTTGCAATGTCACCATCATTGCTCAAGGCCAACTGTAAATTCTTGTGAATTGCAATGATGATTCCAATATTAGTTTTTGAGGTGTTAATCATACTTTGGATTAAGAGGTTTTATGAACGGGAGGTCTTATTGAAGGATCAAGTGATTCTTTGCATCTGTTTACAATATTGCTATCACAATGCACCTATTATCATTGTTACCATAGTGATGAAGTTGTTATCCCGTTTCTTTTTTTTTTTATTATTTGCATTAAACAATCGATTTTACATTGCATCTGACCAATCAATGTCACAATATAATTAGTGTGTTTAGATGTCACGTTTTGGCTTGTGAATGGCCTCGTATATAAATAGGTGTAAATTTCTGGACTTAGCTTCTAATGTATGATCATACTTTCCTTCACTTAGCTTGGTATTTGAGTCTTGTACATCAAATTATAAGCACCACTGCATTGGTATCGCGCGTTGGTACTTCCAGTAGGACAAAGTCATTGTTGTGCTTGCCAGTGGAAGAGTGTACTTTAAATTTAATGATGCAATCCCTTAACCATAGGAGGTTCTATGGTGTAGTGGTTAGCACTCCGGTCTTTGAATCCAGTGACCTGGATTCGACTCCTGGTAGGACCTCTTATCAGCCATTTGTTTATAACTACATTGCAAATTTACATTTTCATGCAACGAGCTTTTTTAGAGAGAGGAGAAAGAAAGTGATGATCATGTATGTGAACAGCACCTTGTTCTCCATGGTAGAATCTTTTGCCATCTCACAGGACCTTTCGTTTTAATTTGCGTCATCTTTCTTTGCAACAGCAAAAATTTTTCATCCTCAGAACGATGGCCTCCTTGTTGGTACAGATTTTGTTGGCGATCCAGAAAATAATACATTTTGTTGTGATAAACATTTACATCTCAAATCGCCTGTGTAAAATGAAATTCATTACATCATAAGCATCTTTTATATGTCATATTACCTTCCAAACATTGCAATCCTCCTCATTTCTTCTTATTCTTCACCCTGCACTTCATCCAAATACTGACATATACAATTTATGTGATCTTGTCATCCACCGTCCCTCTTAATTAAGGGCAGTAGACAAAGACTTTTCCTACTACACCTCCTGCTTAACTCTTGGAGAAGCTCAGTAGCATTTTTTTATGGTGTTCCTTATCTGCAGCGACTGGAGAATGGAGGGAATCTGTATGCATAGTTTAGGATTTGCTTAAAAGCAAAACGATAAAAAGGACTATGTGCACAGAGAAGTAGAAAAAATGAAGGCTGAGTGTGAGACGTGGGGGGGTAAAATGAGAGGGGGAAAAGAGAGAAGATCATCGCGTGAGAGATTCGAACTCTCGTAGGGGAAACCCCATGTACTTAGCAGCTACACGCCTGAACCACTCAGCCAAAGTGACTTTGTTACAATAGTGTTGCGTTTGTAATGTCACCTTCATTGCTCAAGGCCAACTTTAATTTTTGAGGTGTTAATCACACTTTGGATTAAGAGGTTTTTTGAACGGGAGGTCTTACTGAGGGATCAAATAATTCTTTACATCTGTTTACCATATTGCTATCACATTGCACCTATTATGATTGTGACCATAGTTATGATGTTGTTATCCCTTTCCTTTATTTTTATTAGTTATATTACACAATTGATTTTACACTGCATCTGACCAACCGATGTCACATTATAATTTTTAATGTGTTTAGATGTCAGGTTTTGGCTTGTAAGTGGCGTCGTATATAAATAGGCGTAAATTTCTGGACTTAGCTTCCAATATATTATCATTCTTTCCTCTACTTAGCTTGGCATTTGAGTCTTATACATTAAAGTATAAGCACCACTGCATTGGTACTGCACACTAGTACTTTCAGTAGGATAAAGTCATTGTTGTGTTCGGCAGTGGAAGAGTGCACTTTAAATTTAATGATGCAATCCCTTAACAATAGGAGGTTCTATGGTGTAGTGGTTAGCACTCTGGACTCTGAATCCAGTGACCTGGGTTCAACTGCCAATATGACCTCTTATTAGCTATTAGTTTATAACTACTGTGCAATGACTTTTTTTAGAGAGAGGAGAGCAAAAGTGATGATCATGTATGTGAAAAGCACCTTGTTCTCCATAGCTAAACCTTTTGCCATCTCACAGGGCCATTGGTTTTAAGCGTCATCTTTCTTTGCAACAGTAAAATTCCTTCATCCTCAGAACATTGGCCACCTTGTTATCACAGATTTTGTTGGTGATCCATAAAATAATAAATTTTTTTGTGACAAACATTTACATCTCAAATTGCCCGTATAAAATGAAATTTTTTACAAAACAAGCAGCATTTATATGTCATATTACCTTCCAAATGTTGCAATCCTCCTCTTTTTTTCTTATTCTTTGCTTGCACTTCATCCGAATACTGACATGCCCTATTTATATGATCTTGTCATCCACCATCCCTCTTATTCTTTGCCCGCGCTTCATCCAAATAGTGACTTTGTTACGATAGTGTTGCATTTGTAATGTCACCTTCATTGCTTAAAGCCAATTGTAAATGCTTTCGAATTGTAATGACGATTCCAATTGTAATTTTTGAGGTGTTAATCATACTTTCGATTAAGAGGTTTTATGAACGAGAGGCCTTATCGAAGGATCAAGCAATTCTTTGCATCTGTCTATCATGTTACTATCACCTTGCACCTGTTATAATTGTTACAATAATAACGAAGTTGTTATCCTGCTCCTTTTTTTTGATTAGTTGTATTACACAATCGATTTTACATTGCATCCGACCAACTGATGTCACATTATAATTTTTAGTGTGTTTAGATGTTAGGTTTTGGCTTGTAAATGGCCTCGTATGTAAATAAGTGTAAATTTCGAGACTTAGCTTCTGATATATAATCATACTTTCCTTTAGTTAGCTTGGTATTTAAGTCTTATACATCAAATTAGAAGCACCACTGCATTGGTACTGCACACTAGTACTTCCAGTAGGACAAAGTCATTGTTGTCTTCGCCAGTGGAAGAGGGTACTTTAAACTTAATGATGCAATTCTTCAACCATAGGAAGTTCTATGGTGTAGTGGTTAGCACTCTGGACTTTGAATCCAGCGACTTGGGTTCGCCTCCCAGTAGGACCTCTTATTGGCTATTAGTTCATAACTACGTTGCCAATTTATATTTCCCTGCAACGACTCTTTTGAGAGAGTGAGAGGAAAGAAAGTGATGATCATGTATGAGAAGAGCACCTTGTTCTCCATAGCTAAACCTTTTGCCATCTCCCAGGACCTTTTGTTTTAATATGCGTCATCTTTCTTTGCAACAATAAAATTTCTTCATCCTCATAACATTGGCCTCCTTGCTAGGACAAATTTTGTTGGCGACCCAAAGAAGAACAAATTTTGTTGTGACAAACGTTTACATCTCGAATCGCCCATGTAAAATGAAATTCTTTACAACATAAGTAGTGTTTATATGTCAAATTACCTTCCAAACATCGCAACCCTCCTCTTTTTCTTATTCTTTATTTCGCACTTCATCCAAATATTGAAATGCCCTAGTTATATGATCTTGTCATCCACTGTCCCTCTTAATTAAGGGCATTACATAAAGACTTTTCCTACTACACCTCCTGCTTTACTCTTAGAGAAGCTCTGTAGCATTCTTTCTGTTGTGTTCCTTGTCTTCAGCGACTAGAGAATAGGGGGAATCTGGCTGCGTATATTAGGATTTGCTTAAAAGTAGAAGGATAAAAAGGACTACGTGCACAGAGAAGCAGAAAAAATGAAGGATGAGCGTGCGACATGGAGGGAAAATAAAAGGGGGTAAAAGTGAGAAGATCGTTGCCTGAGAGATTCGAACTCTCTTGGGGAAACTCCATGTACTTAGTAGGCACACAACATAGCCACTCGGCCAAAATGACTTTGTTAGGATAATGTTGCATTTGTAATGTCACCTTCGTTGCTTAAGGCCAACTGCAAATGCTTGTGAATTGACATGACGATTCCAATTTTAATTTTTGAGGTGTTAATCACACTTTGTACTAAGAGATTTTATGTACAGGAGGTCTTATTGAAGGATCAAGCCATTCTTTGCATCTGTTTACTATGTTGCTATCACATTGCAATGGATATTATTGTTGCCATAATAATGAAGTTGTTATCCCGTTCCTTTTTTTTTTTTTGATTTGTTATATTACACAATCAATTTTACATTGCATCTGACCAACTGATGTCACATTATAATTTTGAGTGTGTTTAGATGTCAAATTTTGGCTTGTAAATGGCTTCGTATATAAATAGGTGCAAATTTCTGGACTTAGCTTCTAATATAAGATACTTTCCTTCACTTAACTTGCTATGTGAGTCTTATACATCAAATTATAGACACCACTGCATAGGTACTGCACATTAGTACTTCCAATAGGACAAAGTCATTGTTGTTTTTGCCAATGGAAGAGTGTACTTCAAATTCAATGATGCACTCCCTTAAACATAGGGGGTTCTATGGTGTCGTGGTTAGCACTCTAGACTTTGAATCTAGCGACCTGGGTTTGACTCTCGGTAGGACCTCTTATTGGCTATTACTTTATAACTACATTGCTAATTTACATGTCCCTGCAATGACTCTTTTGAGAAAGAGGATAAAGAAAGTGATGATCATGTATGTAAAGAGCACCTTGTTCTCCATAGCTAAACCATTTACCATCTCACAGGACCTGTGGTTTTAATATGCATCATCTTTCTTTGCAACAGTAAAATTTTGCATCCTTAGAACATTGGCCTCCTTGTTAGCATAGATGTTGTTGGCGATTTAGAAAAGAATAAATTTTGTTGTGACAAACATTTATGTCTCAAATCACCCGTGTAAAATGAAATTCTTTACAACGTAAGCAGCGTTTAT
>NCQT01080201.1:3448-13689 GCA_002740465.1 Stenocereus thurberi | reverse complement strand
TTTCGCCCCTAATCCAACCCCATCCAAGACCAGTTCTTTTTCTTTCTTTCTTTCACTTGATTGATATCTGCTTAGACGTGATATCCAACCCTCCCTCCCTTCTTCTTTCTTTACTTTGCTACCCAAAAAAGTCCGACTCTACCTTGGTGTGCTGGTACTTCATCACCATCATTCTTGTTTCCAATTGTAGATTTAAACTCTAAAATTTGGTTCAAGATTCAGAATTTTGCTAGAACTGATTTTTGATTTGTTAAGAGTTAAAGTCAAGTGATAGTTGCAAATTCAAGTTCGTATTCTTTGCGCATTGGTAGAGCTTTAGTCTAGTCTATATTCGAGTTTTTGGTACTAGTTATTCTTTGGATAACTGGATTCTCTATTCGGTTTATATATGCGTTTAGATCCATATTTTTATTCCAGGTCAGAGTCGAAGGGAGTTGGAGGTGAAGATGATGAGCTTAATTTCTCTCTTTTTATTAAATTCTCGGTTTGTATTTCGGTTATCCAAGTTTGATTTTGCTTTGCATAATTTGCCCATAATTAAAATTAATGGTGATGGATAGGATAAGTTTCTTCTTGATATTGATCTTCCAGTGTAGCGTTTTGAAATAATTGATTACTAATTAACTAAGACTTGACAATTCATTTCAATCGTATTACATTTAGTTTTATAGCGATCTAATTTCGTAACACATCCCTGAGGATCAACACTGTACTTGCTATAGCGATCAAACATACACTTGCGAAATTCTCAACATAAATATGCAACTGAAAATGTATAATCAATAGTAGTTAACAATGAATATGTTAGAAATTTTTAAACTATCTTAATTTTTAAATTATTATAGAGAAATTAAGATATTATAGCTGCTATCAAAAATATTTGCTAAACTTATTGTAGTATATTTCTATATATTAGAAATTTTAGTTGATAGTTTCTCGTAATTTGCACCTATCAATAATTGCTTCTTCTTAAAAATCTATTCATTATTTTATTTAAAAAACTCAAAATATTGCATATGACATGGTTGCTATTTGCAATATGGTAATATTTTATAAATAATTATTACAATTAAAAACTTATAAATTATTTTCACTTATCATATGGGTATAGAAATACTTGTTACAAATTAAAAAAATAAAAAACTTCATTAACCTCTTAAAAGGAACATTTTCGATCATTAATTAATTATCATTGTGCAAATTTTTGTTCAAAAAAAAAAAAGTAGTGATTTTAGGAACTTTAATTCCTGACCAAGAAATATAAGAAGAAAAACACCTTATCCCATATTAAGAATATTTGGAAAGAAAAATTCTTTGTCTAGGTCTAGCTCTTCTATTAATTTATATCTCTTCTATTTAATCTAATAATAATATGTAAAGAGGGTAGTTTCGGGTTTACCATTAAAATAAGAAAAGTGAAACTTTAATACTTTATTCCTTCCTTGGATCACTAAAATATTAATACCAGTCATAAACTTCAGTACATATATATTTTCAGTGAATTTGAAAAAGTTATTAAAGTATATTTTATTTTTAGGTAGTTAATAGATTCCACTACAAAAAAAAAGTAAAGAAATAATATANNNTTAATTATGATAGTAATTATTTTTATTGAAAATCTGATGGTTATGATTATAAAATCAAATAATCTAATGATATTATGATGATAATTATTTTTTTTGATTTAGGAAAGGATATCAAAATATATTTTGTTTTTAGATAGTTAATAGATTCTGTTGCCAAAAAGAAATCAAGATATTATATATTTTTAATTATGATGGTAATTATCTTATTCAAAATCCAACGGTTGTGATTATATGATCAAATAATCTAACGGTTCAAAATATCAAATTTATGAGAAAATTTGAAAAAGGTATGTCATTACAACATTGCTTTTATATTATAGTATAGATTACTGGCGCACATAAAACATCACAAAAGAAGGTAACAATACAAAGCATTTGGAGATATCATGGAAAATAATTAACTATAAGCTTGATAAAATTTATCCTATCCAATAGTTTGATTGAAACTCATCTAAAAATTTAAGATCTTGGATAAAGTTTTGGGATCCGATTTTATTTGGATTAGACATAAAGTTTTAAAAGAATGAGAGTCTTAGAGCAACGATAAGGTTATTTCTGTGTGACTAAAAGGTCACGGATTCGAGCCTTGGAATCAGCTACTGACAAAGACAGATTAGGCTGCCTGCAATGCACCCCTTCAGGGGACCCCTTCCCCGGACTCTGCGTGAGCGCAGGATTCTTGTACAATGGGCTGCTCTTTTTTTTTTTTAAAAGACATAAAGTTCTAAAAAATATTTTCTCAATTGAAACCTCCACTTATCTAATTATTTTGGTTGAATTTTTATGAATTTAAAAAGCAGATGATAAAGAAAAAATTCAAGTTTAAAAGTGCAAAAGTCATACATTTTCAGCCTCTTTCGAGCCATTATTTTTCTCTCTCTCAAGTAACCACGATTTCGATTAAATAGAAAAAAGTCGCCGATGAATTGATTACAACAATATCACTTTTATAACGCAATGTTGTTATTACTGCCTTGGTTTTTTCCCCCTCAAAGGAGGCTTGACCACCTTATTATAATCATACCAATCACGCCATCATATAGAGTACTTTGTGTTCTGAAAAATAATCACCATATTTACCCCAATAATACATACTGTTAATTCCCCCTGTATTTTTTTTTTTTTCAAAAAAATGTATGAACATTGTAGCTAGCTACTAAGGTCACGCACCGCGGCAAATCGTGAATTGGGATGTCAACGTGGCGCACGCGGCTCTCAGGGGACCACATCATTTGGTGCGCGGCTCAAGTTTGTGCGAGTAGATGCAAGGCCGAGCCGACCTGTGTAATTTTTTTCATCACATAGCATCCGAAACGACGTTGTTTTCGAGTTGGGTTTTGAATTTTTTTCAGAAATGTTAGAGCATATTTAAAAAAAAATAATAAAATAGCCAACAACTCTTTTAATTTTGTACATTTTTTATTGTAGAAAGTTGCCTAATAACTCTTTTATTTTTTGAATTTAAATTTCAAATTTAAATTCTTAATTTGTAATTTAAAATTCAAATTTAAAATTCTTAATAGTGTATATTTTTTGGATAGAAAAGAGGTACTATGTTAGATTCGATTAAATAAAAGAGTACATATCATCTGATAGTTGGGATACAATGTCCCTCGAAACATCCGACACCCAAACCTCTGTTCCTAGCTAAAAGGTTGCCAATGAGCAATATCATGGGCAATGTTATTAGCCCCTTTTAACAAAGAACAATGCAATAAAATCAAAGTACCTCGATAACTCTATTATGTCGCTGACAATGAAGCCCAAGAAGTTGTCTTCAATCATCCTCCTCTACAACTTCTAAATTAAAGGGAGACAATCACCCTCCACTTTGACATGTACCCAACCAGACTCCTTTGCCAACTGAACGCCCCATAAGCACGCCTTCACCTCTACAATAATGGGCTCCATAGCGCCCAAGCCTTGATGTGACCCAGCCATGCACACGTCCCCATCTGAGTTCCTCGCTCCAACACCCACGCCCTACCGAACTTCTTGCAATATCCCCCCGTCAAAGTTCACCTTCACCACACCCGTAGTCAAATTATTTTTTGTTGTTTTTAGTTGTAGAGAAGTTGAAGGTGCTTTTTAACCAAAAAACAAGTGAAACAAATTATTTTTTTAATAAGTCTTTTTAAATTAATTATGTAATCAAATTATTATTTACAGATTATTCATCCAAATAATAAACAAAATAAATAAATAAAAATAATTAAATATCTTTGATTGTAGAATTCATATGTATTATTTTATATGGTGAGTTAAAGTAATAAGCCTTGTGTTGGAGAAATGAACGATTATGAACTGAAAAATTGGCGCAGCAACTGATGTGGAGGTTGTGAGCCCTACTGCTGAAAGCATATGCAACGGTGATCCATAATTTTGGATCATATGTGGGGGCCTGCACCCTCCACATCATCTCACAAGCTAACTTTTTCTCTCTTCTCTACATCTTATGGATCACCAACTTGGATCACTAAATAAAATAATATTGTATAGACTCCACTACTACTGTATTATTGGATTTTAGACTTTTAAAGACTTAGTTGGCAAAAAAAGAGAGAGAAAAAATATATAAAAAGCGGATTACGACTGTGAGTTGAACCGTAAGATGAATGAAGCGAATCACTAATATATAATATTGCTTGGATCGTGAACTAAATTTTTAACTCGCGAGCCTTGCATTGCAGATGCTCTGAGCCAAACCAAGCCAAACCATTGTATGTGCTTTAATGATTGATGGGAGGGAAGATTGCGGGAGAGGCTGTGGCCTGTAAAATCCGAAAGCATCAAAGCGTGCACCCTTCTCTGGAATCACAAGCCTTTGTCTCAGCATCCTTTTCAAATTTTACCTACCTATCAATTGGGTATCCAGAATCAGAGATCCGCGTCTCTTTACTCGTTTTTCAGGTGAATTTCCCCACAAGGTAAATTGCTCAAATTCCATGTAACATCCGATTTTGATCTGTTTTCATCTGTAACTTTCTTAGTAATTCTTACCCAAATGCTGTGTTTGCTGATTTGTTTAGTTTTTATGCTTCGGGATTTCTTGTTTCTCTGTATTTTTTTAATGGTGCACGGTTTTGTATGTGTTTTTTCCTCCCCTGCATTTCACACGAATTTTGCGTTTGTCTCTCATTATTTTGGGCGGAGTGATCTGATGATGCTAGTTGATGAATTGTTAAATTAATCAGAAGTTTCTCTTCTTAGTTCCTTGTTTACAAGATCTATAAGATCCCTATGGCTAAAGACCATGAAAACTGTTCTCTGGAAGTTTGGGCATGTTCTGATTCTGCTCCTTATCTTCTGGAAGTTTCTTTTGTGAATTTTTTTTCATGAATGCGTTTGAGTTTCATATCGTTCTGGTATTTGATATCTTAAACGAAAGAGTAGTTGTAAAATGAGATTGACTTGAGATCCAGATGTGGGAAACCTGATATTGGAGATGATTTCTACCTGAAGTCCAGTTGAGTATTGACAGTGGAACGTGACCCAAAATCAAATCAAAGTGATTCATCTAAATAACCAAAAAAAAAAAAAAAAAAAAAAAAAAAACACACTATGGTAAGCAGGTCCCGCTCTTAGGCCCAATACTGGGCTTACCCAAGAGGCAGTTGGAGTGGGGAGGGAGTAGGGGTACTAATTAGTCAAAGTCCATAAGAACCTTGTTTAGAAGAAATTATATTTGCATCGACAAAAAGTACACGGACTCATTTTGATGGCTTCATTTTTAGTAAAGTGATAAGTGTCTTGTAGCATGACACTTCATAAATGTCTTGTTTGACTAAAAATCACGCTATTATGTTTTTAAATTGAAAAAAAATGGTAGGATGGAATAGTGGAAGTATATTACAACTTATAAATCTTTTTATCCATAATTTATCACATTTCTAAAATGCACATATCATATATACTCGCGGATACGGTTAATGCAATTAGGGTATCATTTAATAATTTGTCGGCATAGCTGACGAATATTTAAGGTTAGCAATTCATAATTATGTATAATCATTGAAAAATTTATGGCTTTAAATTATAAAACATGTTAATTCATGATAAATTTAAGAGTGTTCTGCAGCGAGACATATATCACTACCCTCATTTTTATATGTATCTTTATAACTTCCTATTTTTTATGAAGGTACTTACCATTTGATTGCTGCACATCATGCAACTATAAATTTGTTGTCCATTTTATTTGTATATTTAGAATGCTTGGAGGCATATTAGCCCACTCATCAACAAAGAATTATGAGTTCACTGGGATTCAAGCCTTGGTGGTAGCCTTGGACGGGTGATAAGGATATATGCTCAGACAAGATTGTTTATCTCCAAATTTAAGTGAATGCATGTGACTGTGAAAACCTGGATAAAAACCCGGATCCAATTCTGAGATGACTCATCCAAACCTAACTTGACTTCTAGGATGGATGGCCTGGCCAACCTGAAAGGGATTTCAATGGGCATTTGTCCTTTTTTGTTGGGATCTTGGTGCATAATTGCTTAGGTATCTGTAACTGCAGATGCCTATAGAGTAACTAAAAAAGGAACAAGGGAACAGAAATGGAAGTGGAAGAAGAGTACAATTTTAGATGTGACTGATACTTTGTCTTGCGTCTGGCACACAAGGCTTCATTCTATTGTCCAACACCTAAGCCACATGGTTGGTGTTTACAGCAAAATAACAAAACGAAGGATAGTGCCCACTGCCTAGTGCATATGCATGTGAGGATATATAGCCTGTATGATGTAGTTTTGTATAATGCTTAGCATATGTCTGCTTATTGTGGTCCACTGAGGAATCTTGGTGAAACGTGTTTAGTGCTAAGGTGGGGAGACTGAGAGAATAAGCCATGCTTCAAAGCAAGTTCCTATTTGTTGGCTATCTTCGGGGTTAATCTAGTGGTAGCATGATTGGTTTCCAAACACGACGACCAGGGTTGGATTTCTCCTTAAGCTATGTGTGCGTAAAATTTACCCATCCAAAAAAATTAAAAAAAAAAGTTCTGTTTGCTGATCTTTGGCTGTCATGAATTCGACCTTTATGTGCTTGGAATTCTGTTGTATTGGATTTTTAGAACACCGATTCCAGACTTGCTGTAAGAGAAAATTTGATTTGGTTGATTTTGGATCTCATCCATGTGAAAATCCTTCCTGTCCAAACAGCTTTGTCGTCACCTCACAACTCACTAAGGCTGTGTATTTAGCTTTGGCTGCGGATTTTTGTGTACTTTCTTATTTCTGTGATAGCTACAGAAAGAACAACCAATCGTAAAAGATTCCCAATTTACTTTTTGTTGTCCTCATGAACCAGGACGATTGCTATTAGAGTAGCTGTCTGTAACCGACGGAATCATGTTTAGTCTATGGTAATGTTCATGTAGCTACACTAAGACGCAGCTGAATTGGTTCTTCCTTCACTTTGAGAACATGTTTGTGAGTTGCAAGATGTCAAAGTTTCCTGTCCATCAAATATGATAGACTATCAACTGGACTCTGAAATTGCCTTTGATTTTGCCTTTCTACTTTCTAGAGTCATCCTGAGTCATCTTCTATACCCAGAAAATAAATCATCTTTCCATAATCAGCCATCTCAAGCCGCCCGTTTCATTTGAATGTTGTGATCACTAATTAGTTGTTGCCTGTACCCGCCAGATGATGAGCATATGAGTCCAACTTTATTAGTTATAGAAGTTGGAGGGTACAGTCTGACTGTATTCTTCTCATTCAGTACATTCAAGCTCTCACATCATAAAGAGCATTTGTTGTGCTTCCACCTGAGATCTGATTCCTATTACTCAAGTTCTCTGCCTTTCTTTTCTGGTGTTCACCTTGGAATTGTTTCAGGGGAAATTGGTATTAAGATGTTGTTCTTCCCAATGCATTTCCACAGTAAAGCAATTAGCTGGGCATGAATGAAAGGAAAGCGGGGACTGGACTGTTTGAACCATGAATTATTGGTGTTAATGGCCTCTTCTGAAACCCTCTGTTTTCTTAACTAATTTTGATGAGGCTGCGTTAAAATTTACATCAGAATCCTGCAGTCTCCCTCGTAATGCGTTTCATCTTATTCTAGTTTTCTTTATTGCAATTTGGCAGCTTTTTTTGTTTTTTTCCCCCCACTAACTAAAGTTTCCTGAATACTTTGCAGGAAAACTTCTTTTTATTCTCTATTTTGCTTACCAGGGATTCGCGTCACAGCTGTTTTTCTCACCTTTTGCTATCATCATTCTTCAACTAAAGGCGGGGAATGCTGCAAGATGTGCTTGATGGTGAAGGATTCCCTGTCTGAACCCAATACATTTGGCGCCTTACTGGACCTATCATTGTCAACTGGGGATATAAACGAACGCTTTGTTTGCAGTTTCACATGTTTTGAGGTGTACATGCCCACTGTCTCCAAAAACATCAAAGATTACCTCGTATCCACATACGAGCTCTGCGAAGATGGTTGAACTTTCTTAATTCTGCATTTTCATAGAATAGCAAAATTAGCCTCTGTAAATTATTCGTTGATATAGATGGCGGAGAATAACAAATGTAGCATCTTGATGCATCGTTATGAGCTGGGAAAGCTACTCGGGCAAGGCACGTTTGCTAAGGTGTACCATGCGAAGAACATTGAGACTGGGGCAAGTGTCGCCATAAAGATAGTGGAAAAAGAGAAGGTTTTGAAGGTTGGGATGATTGAACAGATTAAGCGGGAGATCTCTGTGATGCAACTTGTCAGGCACCCAAACATTGTGCAACTGTATGAGGTCATGGCTAGCAAGGTCAAGATCTACTTTGTGATGGAGTATGTCAGAGGGGGAGAGCTTTTCAACAAGGTGTCCAAAGGCAATCTTTGTGAGGATGTTGCTAGGAAGTACTTCCAGCAGCTGATTAGTGCTGTCGATTACTGTCACAGTCGAGGAGTTTATCACCGTGATCTGAAGCCTGAAAACCTGCTACTTGATGATGAGGGCAATCTGAAGGTTTCAGATTTTGGGCTCAGTGCACTTGCTGAGTCAAAGCGCCAGGATGGGTTGCTCCATACGACATGTGGGACACCTGCATATGTTGCTCCGGAAGTCATCCATAGAAAAGGGTATGATGGTGCAAAAGCTGATATATGGTCATGTGGGGTGATATTGTTTGTGCTATTGGCAGGCTATCTGCCATTCCAAGATTCCAACTTGATGGAAATGTACCGGAAGATTGGCAAGGCAGAGTTCAAATTTCCCAACTGGTTTCCCTACGAAGTACGAAAGTTGCTGCTAAAGATCCTTGACCCAAACCCTAAGACACGGATCTCAATGGCTCAGATAATGGAGAACCCTTGGTTCCGAAAAGGTTTGGACCCTAAACTCCGGGAACCGGGTTCAGAACCAGGTGATGTGAACTCAGGTACTCAAGATCCGAATAACCCCCCATCAAGCTTGGCCGAGAGCGCTTGCACAGGTACTGTGGAAACCAAGCTAGAAATAGCTAGGCCCTACAACTTGAATGCATTTGATATAATATCCTACTCGGAGGGCTTTAACCTGTCTGCGCTGTTTGAGGAGAAGAGCCAGAAGAAGGAAGTGAGGTTTTCAGTCAGAGCGACGGCTTCAGCCATAATTTCAAGGCTAGAGGAGATAGCAAAGCGGCTGAGGCTGAAGGTGAAGAAGAAAGACAGAGGGGTAATGAAGTTCGAAGCGTGCCAAGCGGGAAGAAAAGGGGTTCTGGCATTTGATGCCGAGATACTTGAGGTGACCCCAAACTTTCACATGGTGGAGCTCACGAAATGCGAAGGGGATACATTGGAGTACCAGAAGACGGTGAAGCAGGAGATGAAACCAGCCCTTAAGGACATAGTTTGGACATGGCAAGGTGAGGCTGAGGCACAGTCACAGCGTCCACCTGTTTCCGTGCTGCCTTTACCGGCCCTAGCTCTAGCTACTTGCCCTGGGGAGCCTTGATGAATGTAATGCGTATTACCTCTATTGGTAGCAATGTTCTATGACTCTGTGTAGCGGTTGAAGAACTGCTTTTTAGTGTGTTTTTGTTTCAATTTCCTTTTTGCCATTAAACTATTCTGATGCACTAAATGTGTCCTTGTGGAAATGTATATTACGGGGTGATTTTTTTTTTTTGGGGGGTGCCCTTGTTTGATTAATTGGCAATTGGCAATAAGTGAGTTCTTATTATTCAGGTACTTTGACTTACCAGCGTTAATGTTTCAAGTCTATTTACCGATATTTTGTTGTAACTAGTTGTCATATTGTGCTTTATAATGAGTTGTCTAAGCCTTGCCTAGTGTTCTGTGGAATGGAGCAAAATCGCAGCTCTTTACGCTGTCTCGAACGTTTGAGCCATCTTATTGAAGATATGGTGAATCAAGGGGCCTAGAAACCGGTCTTCGATAGTAGACGAGGCCCTCCATTATCGGATATGTCCTTTGCAGACAATTTGATATTATTTGGAGAAGCTTCGGCTGAGCAAGCAAAAGTTATCAAACATTGTCTTCACTTGTTCTGCTCAACTTGAGGGCAGAAGGTCAACGTGCAGAAATCCGAGGTTTTCTTCTCCAAGAACATTAAGCAACATATTAAAAACAAGGTAAGCCGTGAACTAGGGATCCCCATTACCGACGATCTGGGAAAATATCTTGNNATGCGCGCGATAAACGGAAGA
>NCQT01080144.1:12558-22914 GCA_002740465.1 Stenocereus thurberi | reverse complement strand
CCCCCCCCCGCCAAAAGAGTAGTCTTTTACGAGTATCTTGGTAATATTAGATCAGCTAGATTTTGATTTTTAGCGTGGTTATAATTTTCAGATTTAATTTCTATTCTATTTTGCCATTTATTTACCAGTTTGTTAGAAATTAGGTTTAAAATAGTTCCTTTTGTTTTTTCATATTTTAGTCCATTTTAGGGTTTATATAGTATCCCATTGTGCCTCTATTTAATTTCAGAAGTTTTGAAAATTATTTGGTAATTTTTCAGAATTATTTCATAAATTGGATATGTGCAGGTTTTTATTTTAATAAATCTGAAAATTATGTTTTTAGGGTTTTATTTTATGTTTTTAGGGTTTATTAAGTCCAGAAAATTATATCCTAAAATCTAGGCATTTGTGTTCCTTATTTTCGTATTTATATTAGTTTAGTTTATTCTTTCTCTAATTTCAGATTTTATTTTTTGTTTTAATTTTTTGGAATTATTTTCTGTTTTAATTTTTCTAAATTTAATTACATGTAATTTTGGAGTTATAAAGTTATAAACTTGCAGAATATTAATATAGATTACTTTTTGTAATTTTTAATATTAATTTTCTACTTGTTATTTTCTGTTTTAATTTTTAGTCTAATATTGTGTTATTATTTCTATTTTTATTTTTCTGATTATTTAGGATAGCTATTCACTGTTTTATTTTCAGAATTAAATTTAAAATATTTAGGAGCAATATTAAATAGTTTTTTAGATTTTTACTTATTAAATTTGATTTATTTTAGTAATATAAAGAGAAGTTATAATAAATTAGAGTAGTAAAATCATTTAGAATTAAGCTGACTTATTATCATAATCTTTCCTCGTGAGATCGATCCTTATATTCCTATGTTATAAATATTATTCATAAATCAAGCTAGTGGTTTAATTTGTAGTTCTACGACAAGCTTTACAAGGTGGCTTGCCTCTTCTATTAATTGTGATAGTCAGATCAGATTCTTTGTCTAGTGTGCCAATCATAGTTGCTAATTTGCCACTGTGTCTACAAATTGGCTTTCCTTCCTTGAGAGGTAAGTCAACCTTAAGTCCTTAAAATTGGATGTTATTTTTTCTGAGTGGGCTTGGTAAAGATCCAAACTCTTACTTTTTCGCTTCCCACTACCAATGATCTGATTTATAATCAATCTCAAGTCCCCATGCACATTTGGAGTTTTAATCTGAAGTGCTTGAGTAGCTTGCATTCTTATGATACAAGCTTCATACTCATCCGTATTATTTATTACCCTGAAGTCTAATTTAGTGGAGATCGGGATATACAACCCCTGTAGTGATACTACTAAGTTACCAACGTCATAACCCTTGTAGTTAGATGCACCATCAAAATACATTTGCCAAGTTCCACTTTCGACTAGGGGGATATCTTCATCGGGAAGATCATAATTTTCTTCCTTTTATAAATTTTGCTTGGAACTCCAAATGGAATTCAGAGAGCATAGTCGTCCATCTTGAGATCCCCCTATATAGCATAGGTTAAGGCATATCATGCATCAATGGCTCTACCTTTGGTATGAACTATCTTTGTTATTGAGCATATAGTGCCTTAAATTTTTAATGTCTATACAAGGGCTAGGAATATAGTTTTGATTAGAATATGCCTAACTTCAGCATCGAAAAATTCCTTGCTCAAGTAATATATGGCGCTTTCTTTAACATCATTTTCCTGGGCTAGCGTCGCACCCATTGTAGTTTTTGTTACTGTAAAATAAAGGAACAATGAAAAATCCTCCTTTGGTGATTATAGAAATGGTGGATTTGTTAGATATTCTCTTATTGCGTCAAAAGCTTTTTACAAATCTCATCCCATTCTATCTGCAAAGTTTTTTTCAATTTTTTAAGGATTGGTTCACATGTCATTGTTAGTTTTGAGATGAAATGACTCATGAGGCCTAAGGAAACCTTAGGTTTGGTTTTATATCTTAGGAGTCTGCATTTAGAGATGGCTTTAATATTAGATGGACCGGCCTTGAGTACTCTTGAACTAACTACGTACCCTAAGAGTTTGCCCAAAGTGATGCCAAAGGTACACTGTTGTCAGTTTAGGCACATGTTATGTTTTCTTAGTCTTTTGACAAATTTTTTGAGGATTGGGACATGCACTTCTTAGCATTTTGGGTTGATGATCATGATGTCTAGATAAATATCTACCTCTTTGTGCATCATGTCATGTTACAAAGTTTGGGCCGTTGTTTGACAAGTGGCCCCGACGTTGTTAGGTCGGAAGGAATTATGCTATAGCAAAAAGTTCCCTACTGATTGAAAGAAAGTGGTTTTTTCCTAATCGTTCTCATCCATTTTAATTTGGCTATGCCCGATATAACCATCCATCAATGATAATAGGCAATATCCCCCTGCATTGTCTACTAGCAAGTCGATATGAGGTAACGTAAGGTCATCCTTTGGACTTGCCTTGTTTAAAGCTTGAAAATCCACATAGATGCAAACCTATCTGTCTTTCTTAAGCACTGGCACAATGTTAGCCACCCATTTGAGATAATTGGACACCCTTCTGAAGCTAGCATCTAATTGTTTTGGTACTTCCTCTTTTAAGGCCCATTCAGGCTTCAATTCAGCGAAGTTTCTGCTTGAGAGGTTTGGCATCTAGATATAATGGGATTATATGGTCAGTGATTTCTCAGTCTATTCCCGGCATATCTTTGTAGGACCATGGGAAAACATCTTAAATTTTTTTTGGGAGGTCAATAAATTGCTCCTCCTCCTTAGGGGTTAAGGATGTATCCAATTTGAGTTCCTTTGGTTCTTCGTTAGTTCCAACATTTATTATTTTTGTTTCTTCAAGGATACAATTTTAATTATGATTTTATCCATTAGTTGTTAAGCTTTTTACGAGGGTAATTTTTTCATTAGTGTAAACACATCAACCGTACTCACAAGGACTCATTTTAGCGAAATCTTCAAGTACATCAGTTTTACACAAATTAATTCAATAAAAGGCGGAGCCTTTCCCCGTTAGGTTTTAGCTCAAAAATAAAGTCTTTATTCGACTCAACAATAAGGCCTTGTTTGGTTTTCTATAGTCAATACACACTCTCCGTCAACTCTGAACTCAAGCAAGCACTAACTCACCTTCCTTGTTCTAAAATATTGTTATCCCTTCTGTTTTAGGGACCACATGGATGCGACTAACCTACTTAGAATTAGCTATGGGTTATATCACTTTAGCATCTAACCACTTTGGCCTTTCTTTTTGAACTACCTCTATCATAGGTAGGGTCAGTCTCTTCTAAGGATCTCTCGTGGGCTTAGCATTTGACCCTAGTGTAATCTCATACGAACATAAGGGCTAAGTCCTTAAAGGTCTACCAATGTCCATCCTGATGCTTCATTATGTTCTCTAAGAACCCTAACCAATTTATTTTCCAATTCAAGTGCAAGTGCCTTAGAGATAATAATAGGCAAGGGCTCATTGTCTCCTGCGTAAGCATTCTTAAAATTTTCAGGCAAAAGTTTTACTTCCAATTTAAGGGGTGAAATTTGAGGGGTAGCAACTTGACATGATTTTTAGGTAATTTAGTATTACTATGCCTATCAATTACTAACAATTGCAATGAATATCTTATGACCTCTAGTACATCATTATTAACATGGCATAGGATATTATCGAGGACAAAATGAGCTAACCATTGGGTGAGCACAGTTAGTAATTCGTCATCATGAGATAACTCATAAACATTTTGAGACAATTCATCAATTACGTGAAATGCACATAGTTAACATCAACATGACATCTCATTCCATCAAAATAATTAATTTAATGAGTTCACCATCGAATTCCATGGTTAAAGTTCCTCCATGCTTATCTATTTTTTGTCCTTGATGTTTTGACAAATGGTCTACTAAGTAGTATGAAAATGCCATAGTATGCATCACCCATGTCCAACACATAAAAATTAATAAGCTCATTAACTTAGATTAAGATATCATCTAAGACTTCATCTGCGTATGCATTACTCTCATCAGCCGGCTAAATAATTAGACCACTTTTCTTCAACTCCTCTAAGTTTAGTTTGTTCATAAATGGACCTAGGCTTAACATTAAGGGATATACCTAAATCAAGCATGGCTTTATCAAAGCAAAGGTTTTCTAATTTTACAGAGTATAAAGAGCATTCATGGGTCCTTGCTCTTAGACGAAGCTTCTTTTGGAAAACAACATATATACTTTCCCTGAAAATTTCGTTTTCATTCCCTTTTAATTTTCATTTGTTAGTACATGGCTCTTTAAAGAACTTAACATAATGAGATACTTGCTTAATGGCATCCAGAAGAAGGATGTTGATCTCAACCTTCCTAAATGTTTCTAATGTTTCTTAATTTGTCTCATCTAACTTAGAAGTTGTGGGTCTCAATCTACTAGGAAAAGAAGGTACTGGCTTCTAAAGTTCTTTCTTATTTTCACCTACTTCTTGGGTGGTATCTTTGTTTTTGTCAAGTTTAGACTCCTTAACCTCAATTTCGAGTTCTACATCTCATCTCTTCTTATGTTCCTTTAGCTCTTTCCCACTTCTAAGTGTCATGGCACTCACATTTTCCTTGGGATCTTGGTCAGGCTGAGATGATATTCGATGTCACATTTAAGCTTGCAGGTTTCTAACTAAAGTATCATTTTCAGCTTACCTCTGTTGGACCTACTTAAGGGTCATCTCCATGTTCTAGAACCTAGCTTCAATTTCCTTTTTCTAGTTATCAGCTTTCGTAATGATTTGTTCTAAAAGGAAATTAATTCAATTTTGAGCAAAGGGTGGACACATTGGTTGGTTAAATCCTGAAGGATTGTTTCTGCGTCATTAACTAAGATTGGGGTGGTATTTCCATCCTTCATTATAAGTGTTTAAGAATGGATCATACTTCCTTTGACATTGGTTAGAGAAAACAACATTCACATCCCCCTATGTAGTGTAGGATATACATCAATAAGATTCCCCTTTGAATAGCAAATACCACAAACTATTACTTTCTAAAGTCCTCCAGTGATGAGTTTGTTTAGCATACTAGTGATATAAGAAAGTTGGGTCTCAACAAATGAGATATCTCTTTCCTCTTTAAGCTTACCTACTATGGTATCAGCATGAGTATGATCTCCCCGCGATAGACGTAAAGCTTTAGCTAGTACACGGAAGTGCATACCATCATTCTTCTATCTATCAATAATTGCACGCATTGCATGGTGGATGTCTAGAAGTAGACCATTATCATGGAATTAAATAGCCAAGCTAGTATTTGCAATGAATCCACCTACCTAAACTAATCTGATCAACTTTCTAAATTGGGTATCTCTTGTTCTAGATTGTTGAGTGTTTTGGG
Organism: Stenocereus thurberi; assembly: GCA_002740465.1. NCBI lineage: Eukaryota > Viridiplantae > Streptophyta > Magnoliopsida > Caryophyllales > Cactaceae > Stenocereus > Stenocereus thurberi. The sequence continues at coordinate 17,548 of NCQT01080144.1, read as the reverse complement.
CCATGTTGTTAAATAGTTTTCTAGTCTAAGCTGGAGTCTTATTAACGAAAGCCACTCCCACTACTAGCATCAACCATATTTTAATCTTAGGTAATGAACTTTCATAAAAATATTGAATCAATAATTGTTCAGAGATTTGATGTTGGGACGAACCACCACCTAATTTATTTAAACGTTCCCAACACTTAGGGGTGAGCAAAACAAACCAAAACTGAAAAACCGGCTAACTGATTTGATTTTTCTAAAAAATTCAGTTTGGTTAACCGAACCAAAAAAGTTTTGTTGTTTCGGTTGCTGTTTCGGTTCAGCTATTTGATATTCAGTTGACAGCATGGTTCACTGATGGTTAACCGAAAACAAAACTTACGCTTTTATTTTAAAAACAACTAAATGTTGTATTGGTCAAGTGCAGATTTTATAATTATTGAAGATAAGAGTAAACATACAAATACGTAAGTTAATATTTGGTGTCTCAAATAGTTAAATTAATTCTAAAAAGTAGTGAAAATTGAAAATTAATAATTTAAATTAGCAGTTAATCGGTAACCGAACCGAAAATCCTGTTAACCGAGTTTTTCGGTCCAGTTACAGTTCGCATTTTTGTCGAACCGAAACATTCGGTCAACCAATTTTCTGTTAACCGAAAATTTTGGTTTGGTTTTCAGTTTTCAATTTTTGCGAACCAACTTTTCGGTTAACCGAATTTCCGATTAACCGATTTTGATCACCCCTACCAATACTCATGAAACTTTTTCCCAATCATTTGTTTATTACCATAAATTTTTATTCTAATGGACCCAATAGATGTAGGAAAAAAAAAAAAAAACTTTTCTAAGAATGCTTTACGAATATGGGTCCATGTAGAGAATATGGCACGGAGTAAGTAATATAACCAATCTTTATCCTTATCCTAAAGTGAAAAGGGCAAGGTTCGTAAGCTAATTTGGCCTCAAGTGACATAGTCCAACATGTAACATGAAGCTAGGAAACTGAGGCAACAAGTTTAAAAAGCTAGAGTTCAGTTTAATTGGTTGGTCTAATGCAGGATAAGTAATAGGTAAAGGTTGTGTTTCGAAGTTAGGTGCAATAAGTTTACATAAAGTTAGTCATCTCAACTTTAGTAACTTCAGAACCTACCAATTTACAGCATATAAATTCAGAATCACTTTGTTTTTGAACTCCTTAAATCTATACTCCTTTTTCATCTTCAATCATGCACCCTTTTCCTAGTCTCGTAAACTAAATAGATCTACACAAAAAAGCAGCGCTAACGCTAGAACAAAATAATAAAAGTAGTAAACTAAAGAGATGACTATTAATTTATTGCACGTATGCATTGTGCCAAAATTTGTAAAGGTTGCCATAGAGTAAAATATTAAACCACTACTTTGATTTATAAATAAAATTTATAGTATGAGCATGTAGGGATCGATCCAATAAGGAAAGACTATCGTATTATGCAATTTTAAATCTAATTAAATGCACAACTCCAATAGTAAGATTTACTTTTTCTTTTAATTGCTAAAACAAACTTAACTGAACAAATAAAAATTGAAAAAAATTACTCACTAATATTTCAAAATATTGTAAGTCAAACTTTAAGAATAAAACAATAAATACTCAACTATAATTTTCTGAAAAATTAGAAACTAAGACAATCACATAACATTAAACTAAAAATTCAAATAGAAACTAAACAAAGAAAATCAATATCAAAAATCAAAGAAATTTACTGAAACTAATAATATGTAAAGGTTAAATTCATATACCCATGATTATATTTGATTATTGTGAGCAAACAAAGTAGAAACAATTGTAAAAAATACAAATAGAAAATGAAATTTGAAATTAAATGTAAACTAGATTAAAATAAATACAAAATTACTGATAAAATTAACTAAAATTTAATTTTCTAGACTCAAACCATCCCTAACCTTAATTTTTGAATTTACAAAAAATAAAACCATGGACTAATAAACTAGGACAAAGTTTAGAAATAAATTTTGAAAAACTATGAAATAAATTCCAAAAATTTGCAAATTAATCATTATAGATTAGGAATCTACATAAACCCTATGTGTAAATGACTCAAAAGAAACACGCTTTAAAGCTAATTCCAAGAAACCGGTAAAAATTAACGGAACTAGAATACAAAATTGATCTAAAAATTGAGCCAAGCTAAATCTCAAAATCTAGCTAATCTATAATTACCTAGACACATTAGAAAGACTACTTTTAAGGGGAGGGGTGATCAAACTTAATAATCAAAATTGGAACTTTAAAATAAATCTGACAAACTAATGAAATAAACTAAAAATAAACAATTATCCAATTTAGTAATACAATGGACAATCCTTGGCATAATCTTTATCCACCTTGAAAATTGATATTTATCATTAACACACTAATTGATTTATCCACGAGGTTGACCATAGAAGCCAACCACTAGTGGATCTCTCCTAATTTTTCTTAGTTTTTACTTAGGTCCAGCCCTAATATAAACCCTACCAGTTTTGATAAACCTAGCACAACACAAGAATTTAATCAAACTAGAGCATTAACTATTAGAAAAATCTCATCTAGCATATTGTAACCAAATTACCAACAAGATCTATAACAATTTCCTAAATTAAAGAGATATGTATGAGCCATCTGTGATCGATTAGAGTGATACTTATACCATAAAAGATTGTAATTTTTATGCACATAGCCTTTTAAACTATCAATGAATTTATATCAAACTAATTGGCATGCAGTCTCATTAATCCAATATAAATATCATGAACAATAAACATAAATTATTATAGACTCATGAATCAATCAATAAGATAATAAAGAACAAAATTTGGTTCAAAATATTTAATATTGTATGGTTTCAAATAGATTATGCCAAGTAACAGAAAACTACCTAAATAAATTAAAACTTAAAAAGGATAAAATATCCAATATTTCATGTTTAATTACAAGACTAAACTATTAAAATAAAACAATTGTACAATATAAGATTGATGATGATAACATGGATGACGTTGCTAGTGATGATTATGTGATGATCCTGGGATATGATATATGAAAGGTGGCTGGCGTGCATGAGAATATGATGGTAATAATGGGCGTGTATGAGACTTAAGATGGTGAAGTGAGGATAATTATGATGATAAGGAGAAGTTGAGTGTGATGATGAGGAGATGATGCGCGCATGGGGTTGTTGGGTAGGAGATTGCCTACTTCCTTTTATAACATGAATAATTGAAGTATCGTCCGCAAGATTTCTTCACCTCTGAGGTTTTCGATCTCCTTCATTAGGATTAGTAATTTCATAGTCCTAGTGCCTCAAATCATTCATTATAAAGATAAATATTTTGCATAAATTATTATTTTTGAACTAACTTGATAAATTCACTTGAAAAGTCCTTCAATAAATAAAAGTCACTTTCCAACGGATTTTCTCCTTCTCTTCACTTTATTATTCATTAACCTAAAAGTAACGAAAATAAAATAAATTAGATAAATAATTCATGCAACATAAGCTAAACAATTGTTAAAAATATGCATAAGTTGTGACTTAACAAGAATCAAGCTAAAATCTCATAAGCAATTATTTATCATATTTGTTGATATGGTCTATTACCTTGATTGATTATTTAAATAGTATTATGAGATAAAAGCTTCAGCATATGGAATAATATTTGAATTTGAATTTTCAATTAGATAATCCACTTTTTGCCCAGAAGAAAATAAATTGGATAATTGTGGGAAAATTGAGCTTGTGATGATATTCTTGGAAATTATCATTATCGTGCTCTTGGATGTAGATTTCATTGTTTAAAGTTGAATACAATTTCAAGGCGTTGAAATGAGACATAAAGGTGTTGAAAGTGCAAGATCAATTCTACTGGGTAATGACTTTCTTATTTAAAAGATTTGATGATGACGACTAGTTGGCGTCCCACTATAAATACGAGTTACTAAAATTTAGAGGGAATACTCCAAAGCATTTAAGGAATCACATAAGCTTACACTTGCTAATCATCGATTTGAGAGTTGAGAACTTGAGAGTGGGGAGGCTCTATGATTTTGTAACTAAGTCCATCCTGATTTAAATGAGAGTGTTGACTCTTATATTGGAGAATTCTAATTGAGGAGGACTAAGCCTAATTAAGGTTCAACATTGTTAAAATATTATTGAGCAATATCGATCTTTAAATTTTGGTTTTAATTTCTTATTTGCTTCAATTTTTGCAGTCACCCTATTCATCCCCATCTATATTAACATGCACCTTCAATGCCGGCATATATTATTGGTAGTAACTAAAGGATCCATACAACCCCGGATCATTTAATTTATATAAAGTTCTATAATAATCTCCTGGATTTTTGTTTATAGATTATTTTGTGGTTTGACTCCATGAAAACGTGTTTAGTATTTTTCATTAGTGGATCTCCCATCTTTTTCTATGTTTTAGCAGCTGAATATAGTTGGTTGTTTTATGATCAACTAGCTGAGCATAAATTCCAATGCATTGATTAATAGGAGAGTGATTCCAAGGACTAAATGCCTTGTTTTAAAGCCCTCTTAACTGCTTCGATTGTGGCCTAAGTAAATGAGATTTTATTTTCAATAAATTACATGCCTTTGGCAGTGGAGTTGGAATAATTTCTAATAAGAATCCAGTAACTGTTTTATTTCTTTAAAACTTTGGTGTTACCAAGGCTAGGCTGGTGTTTACATCAATCGACATTTATTTGTTGACAGTTTTAGCAGATACTATTTTAGAAAATTTTGTTACTTTTAAATTATCAATTTTGGGGTTTTAGGCCAAGTACTTGGTTTATGAGTTACTCTCACTACATACAGTGGAATCCGATCGATTATCGTATTTTGAAAGAGGACTGCACTTGAAGAATTTATGGCTATCAGTGACTGAGATCGTTTCTTATCATAAGAAAGTGACCAGCATGCTTCAACCCAACCATCAAGTTAGTTCTA
>NCQT01080109.1:6920-17166 GCA_002740465.1 Stenocereus thurberi | reverse complement strand
ATGATTTAGGGTCGGGCTATTACAAGCTTGAGGGTGGTAGCCAAGCCCATACCTATTATATATTCCATACTACTTTAATAGGGCTTCAACTTTCTTTTTAATGAAGGGTATCCCATTGTCACTAATGAACATCCTAGGGACTCCAAAGTGAGGGAAGATGACTTTCTTAATAAGTTTGGTCATTAGCCTGGAGTTATTGGTAGGGCTAGCTATAGCCTCCATCTATTTGAAGACATAATCCACATCACCCAGGATATACTTATTACCTTTAAAGGATGGGAAGAGCCCCATGAAATCAATGCTTGATACGTCAAAAATCTCAACTTCAAGAATAAAATTGAGAGGCACTTCAATCTCCCTTAACAAGTTCTCGGTCCTTTGGTGGCGATCACAAGCAGGGGCATAATGACGGACATCCTTGAAAAGAGATAGCCGAAATAAGCCCTCTTGGAGTACCGTAGTGATAGTTTTGGAGTTGCCAGCATACTCTCCACATGGTAAATCATGGCAGTGGGAAATCACGCTTCGAATTTCCCCCTCAAGGAAGCATGATCTACATTGCATAGCTTATAGAGAAAGGGTTCTTCCCAAAAGTAGAACTTAATGTCATGGAAGAACTTTTTCTTCTGGTAAGGACATAGATAAGGAGGCAACATCCTAAGGTTAAATAGTTAGCAATGTCTGCAAATTATGGAGGCCCAACCAAAGAGATAGCAATGATGTGCTCTTCAAGAAAAGCGTCGTTGTTATGGATGTCATGGCTCTCAACAACGAGTCTAAAAAGGTGGGCAGTGACTACATTCTTAGCTGTATCCTTGTCTTCAATTTCCAAATCGAATTCCTACAGAAGCAGGATCCACCAGACGTGACAAGGCTTGGTCTCATTTTTCTCCAGAAGGTGCTTGAGAGTCGAGTGGACCATGTACACAATAACCTTGAAATAGAGAAGTTAAAGGTTGCAGTTTCTCTATTGCATAAACGATGGTGAACAACTCCTTCTCAGTGGTAGTGTAATCTTCTTGAACCTCATCCAATGCGCTGCTAGCATAGTATATCACACAAGGCTTCTTATCCTTCCTTTGTCCTAAAACTAACCCCACCACATCATCACTGGCATCACATATGATCTTGAAAAGATGGTCTCAGTTAGGCGATTAGATGATAGGGATAGAAATCAATGCCTTCTTAATCCTACAAAATGCCTTATGACACTAATTAGAAAACAAAAAGGGGCATTTTTGGCAAGGAGTTGACTTAGAGGCTTGGCTATATTAGAACATCTTTGATAAACCGGTGATAAAATCCTTTATGACCGAGGAAACTTCTAATCTCCTTTACTAAAGTTGGGACAAGTAGCCACTCAATAATCCTTATCTTAGCCTTATCCACGTCAATACTCCTATGAGAAACTATATGCAACCAAACAACTCCTTCTTGCACCATAAAGTGGCACTTCTCTCAATTCAATACAAGATTGACCACTTTACATCTATAGAATACCTTTGTCAAATTTTCCAAGGACAATTCAAAGGTACTTCCATAGATAGAGAAGTCGTCCATGAACACTTTTATAATACTCTCTATAAAGTCAAAAAATATAGTAGTCATGCATTATTGGAAAGTGACAGGGGTATTACATAACCCGAATGGCAACATTCGATATGCAAAAGTACCATAAAAGTAAGTAAAAGTAATCTTTTATTGATCACTTGGGTCGATAGAATCTAAAGTAGCCATCCAAGTTAAAAAAAGTAAGAGTATCCTGCCAACCTCTTCAACATCTGATCAATAAAAGGACGGGGATAAGTGGTCCTTCTGGGTGGTTTTATTTAGTTTCCTATAATCAATGCACATACGTCACTGGGTGATGCACCACTGGGTGACAATCATAGTGGAAATAAGTACATCTTGTTGATTCATAATAACGTTTATGCCCTTTTCTTTAAGGACCACTTAAGCTGGACTTACCTACTCACTATCTAAAATTGGGGAGATGAATCCAATTTCATATAACTTAACAACTTCTTTTTCACAACCATTTGCACATTAGGACCTAGATGTCAATGAGGTCACTTAGAGGGCTTATGACCATCATCAAGGTGAACTTGACCCATGTAGATTAAAGGAGTGATTCCCTTGAAGTCATCAATACTATAATCGATGGCATCCCTATGTTTTCTAAGAATATCCAATAGTTTTCAAGCTAGGGGTCATCAATTTTAGCATTTAAAATGATAGAGAATGGCCGAGGAATTCATACCTAAAATAGGAAGGTATAGGCTTTAACTTACCTTAGCCACATTCTTCCTTGTCTCCTTAGAGGCTTGAACCTTCACATTAAGAACCTCCTTAGGGCACTGCCTGTGTGCATAGGCAGTAGAGGCATTGAGGAGCCTTGCATATTCCTCCTTTTCCTTTGCATCACCATCAATCACATCATGGCCTGTTAGAAAGACCTCAAGGGAATCATCCGCAAACTAATGAATCATGGTCTTTCTACTAATGGCCTGCTCTAAGACATCAATTCTGCAAGAGGAATTCTCTAGAGTGGGAGTGACAATAGCTTGTGCAAGATTGAACTCCACTTTCGCATCGCTAAGGGAAAGTTTGCCGTTTTTATGTTGATCATAGCTCTTGTATATCTAGAAACAGTCTCCTTAAGATGACAGGGATGCATGTTTCCTCTTCCATTTGCATCATAATGAAGCTGTAAGAAATGAAGAACTTTCCTGCTTGTAGGGTGATTCATTCCAAACCCTAAGCTAACTGTTGGCTACACCCTCAACCACACCAAAGTCCAAGCCAACTTTTTTTGGCCAAGATGGTTACCGCTCTAGCATTTCACTCAATTTTGACCTGGCTTTTCACCAACCAATTGATGTCCAATTGGGATGATATATGCTTCATTAGGAAGCGTAGAGAGTTAACTTTAGGATTATCCAATAAAATCTCGAGTTAGATTACATTTTGATTCCCTGAAGTTATAGAAACTACAACTTATATTCTCAGAAAATTTGCTGAATTTGGGTCGAATTAAAATCCTACTAACGAAGCCCAAATGAAGCAAGCCCAAGTTTTTACTTAATCTAGAATTTGTCCTTAGTTAAGGGGGATACTACTGTTATCTTTGAGATCAATTAGCATGGCCTGATTCTACATATACCAAGGAAGATTTGCCAAGTGATGGGGCTGTCATTGGAGGTGTAGATCCTTCTAGAAGCCTCTTTGAAGGAGGAGGAAGAATCTTGGAAAAATATAGCTTAGCTTGCTTGTAATTATCTTAATAATTTGATTTATTTTTCTAAGATATTTTGTAATCCTCCTAATGGTACACTTGTCACACTATTATAACATTTAGTATCCCCCATTTTTGCTATTTATAGGCCCCATTACCTCCATATAAAGTTGGCTTGAGTTGAATTATGAACTAAAAGGCAAATGACCATTTTCTCTCACTAAAATCTCTACATGTTTATCTCTTTAATTAAGAGTGGTGATTAGAGTCTTTCCATTAGAATTCTTCTTTGGTGGCTAAGAGCCTTTAGGAGAGGAATTTAGTGGAAAGTAATTAAACTAACATTAGTATCTTACCTTAGGTACAAACCTCACAATCTTATTGATTGATTAAGATTCAATTCAAGAGAAGCATCTTCTGGTGCGATTGTTTTCCTCATTATATTTTGATCTTGGGAGTTTGAAGATCCATCCTTATCAAGTTGGTATCAGAGTTAGAGCTTCTTGTAGGTGATTATTGATTCAATCACCTCACTACCTTCTCATTTTCACCCAAAGAAAAAAAATCTACACTTAGGCTCTTCAAAATTTTCCTTCATTAACCTACATTCATCAACCATCATGAGTCTATTAAGAACCCAAATTATAGCCCAAACACAATCCCTAACCTAAACACATTCCTAAAATTCCACAAAAAGCCTTCACAAAAAGTCTGTGAAAAAATCACCTAGGTATAAATTTGGCACGGCCTACCTCTGCTGCTTGGCACGCCCGCGCCACCTGCTTCGCACTCTCATCCCTATTTTAAAGATTTGGCATGACCACCCTGTGCTAGCAAGCACAACCATGCTACTTCCAATTTCCTAATTTCTAGTTCGTCCCTCCCCTAGCACGTTTATACTACCTCTATTTTCATCCTTTTTTCTCTTTTCACCTTACAAACTACTACCAACCATGGTCAACAAGGGAGATGCATCTCACTCTAAGGGAATTCCTCTTGAGCAAGCCCATAAGATAGATAGGGCCATTGTTGAGCTTTAAGAGCAAGCAAGGAAGCTCAGTTAAGAGCTTAAGCAAGCAAGGGGATCCGCAACGCAAAACCCTTATTGTTGAGGCTATGATGTCAATCCTAGTGACATTGCATACTCTTCCTCTTATGAAGACCTTGATGATAAGGAAAAAGGGTCTAGAAGAAGAAGGCATCTAAAGGATAACCTTAGAGATCCCAAAGTGGAGGCTCCGAAATTTGATCGCAATCTTAACCCAAAGAACAATCTTAATTGAGTGCAAGCCATTAAAAGGATCTTTGAGTTCAAAGAGTATAATGATGAAAAGTCCTTCAAATTGATCAGTCTTAAATTAAAGGGTTATGCTTCACTACGGCATGAGCATTTAAAGAAGAGTAGGGCTAGAGGAGCCAAATCCAAAATCAAAACTTGATGCAAGCTCAAAAAACGTATGGATAAGAGATTCCATCCTCTTTTCTTACAAAAAAGAGATCTACCTTAAGATTACCTCTCTCAACCGCAGGAAACTAAAGGTAGAAGAATACATTAGGGAGTTTGAACAACTTTAAATAAGGGTTGGATTGGATGAAAAACCCAAACTCAAGATTCCGATGTTCATTAAGGATTATCTCCTAGCATTGCTAACAAGGTGGATCTACAAGCTTACTTATCCTTTGATGATGTGTACCACGTAGCTATCAAAGTTAGGAAGCAACTTAAGGGTTGAAAACCCTTTCAAACCACTTCCTTTATTCGCCCTAAAAGTAGCCCAAAGGGTTATACCTGCTACGACAAAGTTGATACTATCCCCATACCCATAAAAGCCCTTGAGAAGGGTAAAGGGATTGGTAGTGAACCACTAAAGAAATTAGAGGGTTAAAAGTGTTTCAAATACCATGGTTATGGACACTTCTAAGCAGATTATCCCAATTGGAGAACTATCACCCTTAAAGAAGTGAAAAAAATCTAAGATATTAAGGAAGCAACTAGTGAAGAGGAAACTAAGGATGAGGATCACACTTTGATCACTCTGAATGTGGGTGAACTCTTAGAGGAATTAAGGGGCTCCTTGTCAACCAAGCCAATAGGAACAAATCTTTTATACCTGATGTACTATTGGAGGCAAGGTGTGTGTGAGCTCATTATCGATAGAGCTAGTTACACCAATGTAGCTTCCATAACCCTCATTGACAAGCTTCAATTACCTACCAAGCTACATCCCACCTCTTATTCTTTGCAATGACTCAGGTAACTAAATGAGGTGACCTTTTCTAAGGAAGCTCTTATCGTATTTTTGGTTGGTCTATATTATGGTGAGGTACTATGTGATGTCCTTTCTATGGATGCATGTCACTTGTTACTTGATACGCCTTGGTTGTTTGATAATCATGTGATTTATGATGAACATGTCAATACATATGCATTCAAACATATTACCTTAATCCCACTTCCTCCACCTAAACCCCTCATCTAAATTGGGGAAGGAAATGAGAAGAGTCTATTTATGAGTGAAACACAGGTAGAGAAAACCATGGGTAAGAGCAAACCTTTATTTACCTTACTTATGGTAGAATCAAACACATGCGAGCAAGTGAAACCCATGCATCCCCTTGCTTAATCACTCTTGAGAGAGTTTGTGAATGTACTTTCCAATGATTTACCACGGGGCTCTCTCCTCTTAGAGGAATTTAGCACCAAATTGATCTTCTATTGGATGCTCCTTTGCCAGACAAGCCATCCTATCGATGCAATTCTAGTGAGTTAAAATAACTATAAAGGCAAGTCTAAGAGTTGCTAGACTGTGAGTACATTAAAGAGAGCTTGAGTCCTTCCTCGGTTCCCACTATATTAGTACCTAAGAAAGATAGAACTTGTCATATGTGTATTGACTCTAAGTCCATAAACAACAACCCCATCAAATATAGGTTTCCCATTCTTTGATTAGATGATATACTTAATGAGCTACATAGGTCCAAGGTGTTTTCCAAAATTAACTGTAGAAGTGGCTATGACTACATTAGGATGAAGGAGATGAATGAAAGGCTGCTTTTAAGACGAAGTATGGGTTATATGAGTGGCTTGTGAAGTTATGATACCTTTTAGTCTATCTAATGCTCCTAGTATCTTCATGAGGCTCATGAATTGGGCCTTAAGGCCATTCATTGGGAAGTTTATGGTGGTGCATTTTGATGATATCTTAGTGTGTAGTCGTAATGAGACATCTCATGTGGAACACCTCTTTCAAGTGTTTCAAGTGTTGAGGCAACAAAAGTTACATGCTAAGCTTAGAAGCATGAACCATTCACTCCTAAAGTTGTCTTTCTTGGCTATATTGTGTCCGATGAGGGAATTCAAATTGATGAATCTGAGGTTAAGGCTATCAAGAATTGGCCTACTCCAACCTCTATCACAGAAGTTCAAAGTTTCCATGGTTGGCCTCTCTCTACAGCCACTTCATCAAAGACTATAGCTCCATTATGGCTCCCTTCATCAAATGCATGAAGGAAATATTGAATAAACAAAAACTTCCCAAAGGACCTTTGAAACAATTAAGGAAAGGCTATGTTCAGCTCTTATCTTAACCCTTTCTAACTTCGATCTCCTTTTTGAAGTGGAATGTGATGCTAACGGCATTGACATTGGGGCGGTCCTCACCCAAGCCAAACGGCCCTTGGTGTACTTTATGAGAAGTTGAGTGGCCCCAAACTTAGCTACTCCACTTATGGCAAAGAGTTTTATGCTATCATGCAGGCTCTTATCTATTAGAGTCATTACTTCAAGCCAAAGCCCTTTGTGATACACTTGGATCATAAGGCCTTATCTTTCATCAATGGGCAACCTAACTCAATTCAAGGCACGCCAAGTGGGCGAAACTTTTCTAGTCACTTTCTTTCACTTGTAAGCACAAAGATGGCAAGGAAAATGTGGTGGTCAATATTGCACTCTCAAAAAGATACACTCTCTTCTCTACTATAGAAGCCAAAATCTTGGGATTTTACACCATCCAAGAACTATACAAGGAAGATGAAGATTTCCAAGAAATCATGGCAAATCCCACGGATCATGCCTCATATGCCTTGAAAGATAGGTTTCTCTTCAAGCACAACAAGTTATGTGTTCATAGGGGATCTCTAAGGGACTTACTTGTAAGAGATGCCCATAGTATGTGTAAGGAGGTCATTTTGGCATTAACGAAACAATTAAGATCTTAAAGGAGCACTTTTATTTACCTCAGATGGTGAGTGATGTCCATAATGTTGTTTCTAAATGTACCATATGTCATAAGGCCAAGAATACCTTTCATCAAGGATTTTATACTCCAATTCCAACACCAAATAGCCCTTAGGAAGATGTAAGTATTGATTTCATTTTGGGGCTACCAAGAACCCGAAGGGGAAGACTCAATTATGGTTGTGGTTGACAGGTTGTCTAAGATGGCCCACTTTATTCCATGTCATAAGAGTGACGATGCTTCTCACATTGCTCATCTATACTTCAAGGAGTTCATCAAGCTACATGGTGTGCCAAGGAGTATTGTTCTTTTGATAGAGACACGAAATTCCTTTCCCATTTTTAGAGGTGTTTATGGAGATTGTTGGGGACCAAGCTCTTATTTAGCACTACTTACCACCTCAAACCAATAGGTAAACGAAGGTTGTTAACTGGGCTCTATCTACTCTCCTTAGGGGATTACTGAGCAAGAACCTCAAGGAATAGGATTTAAACCTTCCTTATGCTGAGTTTGCTCATAACCGGGCTCCTACTTATGTTACATCCCACTCTCCCTTTGAAGCTTGTTATAGAGTTAATTCTCTTACTTTAATAGACCTTCTTCCTCTTCCCACATATCCTAGAGTTAGGTTTTGAGGCCTAAGAGAGAGATATGGAAATGAAGAAGCTCCATGAGCAAATGCAAGCTCATATAGAGAAGGTCAATGCCTCTTACAAGATTATAGCAAACAAGCATCAAAAGCCCATTCTTTCAAACAGGGAAACTTGGTTTGGTTATACCTAAGGAAGGAAATATTTCCTTCTAGAAGCTAAAACAAACTCATGGCTTAAGGAGAAGGCCCTTTTAAGGTAATTGAAAGCATTAGGGATAATGCCTACAAATTGGAGTTACCCGGAGACATAAAAGTGAGAGCCACTTTTAATGTGGGTGACTTAGCTACTTACATGGAGGGTGACTTCGAGGATTTATGGAAAAATTCTTCTTAAGATGGAGATGCTAATATACACCAAGCCCTGAGCCAGCTCTTGGCTATATCCTCATCCACACCAAAGTCCAAGCTAACTTTTCTTGGTTTAGATGGTTAATGCTCCAACATTTCACTCGGCTTCGACTTGGTTTCTCACCAACCAGTTGATGTCCAATTCAGGCAATCTATGTGTCATTGGAAAGCTTATACAGTTAACTTTAGGATTACATAGTAAGGTCCCAATTTAGGTTCCATATTGATTCCCTAAAGTTATAGAAACCACAACTCATGCAGTGCTCTTTTTGTCTGAAAATTTATTGAATTTGGATTGGGTTAAGATCCTACCTAACAAAGCTCAAATAATGCTAGCCTAAGTTTTTATGAGTCCCTAAGATGTCTACTGTAGCATAATGAGCTAAAATTTGGCATTAGTTTTAAATATTGAGAGAAATGACCCAAATATATGGGGTGTGTACAAAATTTTAGTTTTAGACCAATCTAAAATTTGTCCTTAATTTAGGAGGATACAGCCATTGTTTTTGGGATTAATTAGCATGGGGTGATTCTACACATACTAAGAGAGATTTTTTAATTGGTGGGGCCCCTATTGGAGGTGTAGAGCCTTCTCAAAACCTTATAGAAGAAGGGGAAAGAATCCTAGAAAAATGCAGCACACCTTGGTTGTAATTATCTTAGTACTTCGATTTATTTTCCTAAGATGATTTTTAATCCCCCTATTGGTACACTTACTCCCCTATTGTGACAACTAATTCCCCCCATTTGGGGTATCTATAAACCCCATTACCTCTATGTAAACTCTGCTTGAATTGAATTATGAATTGAAAGAAAAATGGCCATTTTCTCTCACTAAAATCTCTACATCTTTATCTATTTAATCAAGAGTGATGATTAGTGTCTTTGTATTAGAATTCTTCTTTGGTGACTAAGAGCCTTTATGAAAGGAATTTCGTGGAAAGTAATTAACATATCATTGGTATCTTAACTTGAGCACAAACCACATAATCTTATCGATTGATTGAGATTCAATCTAAGAGAAGCATCCTTTGGTGCGATTGTTTTCCTCGTTGTATTGATCTTAGGAGTTTGAGGATCCATCCTCATCATAGAGGCACATCTTTAAGATTACTATGGGGTATTTCACAAACTGATCGATCATTAAGTTGGTAGTGAAATAATTGTGGGTTTTAACTTACCCGTATGAACCTTCATGCAAATGCAACATAGCATAAGACTCACACTAGGCCTAAGATCACAAACGGCTCGACTGATAGCTACATCCCTAATACAACTACGGGTGGAAAAGGTAGTATGATCTAAAAACTTAGGAGGGAGTTTATTATGAATAATAGCACTGCACTCCTCGGTAAGGGACACTGTAGCGCTCTCTAGTAACTTTCTTTTGTTAGAGAGTAAGTCTCTTGAGAATTTGGTATAAGAGGGCATGTCTTTGATGGCCTCCATAAACGGAATGTTGTTATAAAATGTCTTCAACAGCTCTATGAACTTCTCAAACTTTTGCTCATCTCTAGCCTTTACCAAGCTTTGAGGGTATAGAACGGAGGCTTGTAAGGTGTTACAGGGATAAAGTACTCTCAGCTGAACTTCATCCTTCTCATCTGAAACTGCGGCATGATCTTCCCTCTCACTATCATATTTGCCTTCAGTCTCGCTCTTATCCTTGCTCATGGCTATTTAAGGATCCTCTAACTCTCTCCCACTCCTCAAGGTGATAGTATTCATCTAACCCTTAGGTTTTGTCTCTAGCTGACTTGGTAGATGTCCTTG
>NCQT01080097.1:3604-13767 GCA_002740465.1 Stenocereus thurberi | reverse complement strand
GGTCATATGTTTGTATATATATCTTCTTTTGTTTTAATTTAAGAGAATCATAAGCATGAAAGCATCATATAAATTGATACCAACACCTTGTAAAAGAATGTATTTTCAAGCCACTTTTCTTAGCAACTTTTATTTTGTAAACTCTTTAAAAATATTTTTAGGTTAAACACTCCTAGAAAAGTTTGAACATACTATAGCTCATGAAAATTAATTATTTGAAAATTAATACATTCATATAAAATTTAAAACAAGTTAGTGTGTAATAATATGGGCGTAGGGACTCGTCTAATATAATTTGCTATAGGGATTAAACCATTTTGGGCTTCTCTACTCCCCCTAATTTTTATGCCATGGAATCATAACACAAAAGGCCCAACCACCCAATTTCACCATAGCCCAACCCATGCGCGAGTGAAATTAGTTGGGTCCTGGGTGCCGCAGCATTTCTGTGCTGCTACTGCTCCATTTGAGAGTGAGACAGAGAGAGAGAGAGAGAGAGAGAGAGGAGACAATGGGAGGAGGGCATGAAGGCCCCGAAGCTACCTTCAAAGCGGTAAACCTTTGCGCTCCAAAGAGAGGGCATGTCGTCACTGGCAACGGCATGTATGCGCTCATGTGGTATCTTTGCTATCCCTCGCTCCTTCTCTCTCTCCCCCCCTCCCTTCCATTGTTGAATCCCTGCAGAATCCCATTTATTTGTGCTCTTTCTTCTTATTTTGATTGTTATTGATTAATGATCTTGATTTGTGGAGCAGTTGCTTCTTTTCCTTGGGGGAGGGGGGTGAGGTGGGTTCATATTTTGGGATTTCTTTTAGCTAATGCTTCCTTTAGGTTTTGATTTGAGGATGAAGGTGTCCATTTTTAAGAAGCTTTTTTAGTATGCTGGACAAATCGCTGGACAAATGAACGCAAGAATTACGTCAGATGATTGAGAACTGAGTGTGCAATCGGAGGATGGGTATTGCATTTTGGATTTGGGAGTGGTGGCGAAGTCCAAAATTTGGGGAGGGAGTTAGAAATAATAATACACAGAATATAAAATTTTACCATAGCCATAAAACCAAAGTGTAGATATTCAAAAAGATAGTAGTTTAATTGAAACATCGATGCATTTTGACTTAGAATTCGAACTAACCAACAAATTAAAAAACTTTACAATTGAAATTTTCAAATTAAACTCATAAATTAAAACTAGCAAATTAACGTAGAATTAAAGGATTAAGCAACAAATTAAACTATTGAGGTCAATTCAAGTGCTATCTCTTTGAAATATCTATACATTTTGGCCTAAATTTAAAATTAAACTCCCAAATTAAATGATTTTAGAATTGAATTTGGAAAATTAAACTATAAATTAAACTAAAAAAGAATATAATCTGCAAATTAAAGGATTATTTAACAACATCGAGACAATTAAAGTATTAAACTAGAATTGGTAAACTTTGCACTTACAAATTTAGAGAGAGAGGTGAGAGACTAAGTTAGGGTTTGAGTGCATTGAGATACTAGTGTCTTCCTTTTTGGGTGTATGGAACATAAGTCAAAAGAGCCTTGAAACTTGGAAAAATGAACAATTTATAATTCTGGGGTACCCTGATTCTATGAAAATAATTTTTAAGGGTCAACTTTTTTAGAATGTGTTCTCAAGTACCTATTATTTTGGATAAACTATTAACAGAGGTTGATATTTTAAGAAATAGTTATTGACCGAAGTTTTTCTTTGTAACTAAGTCTCTGAACTTTCTAAATTTGCTATTTTTGCCCAAAATAAGTTTTGACACTCAAATACTCAACGTTTTGGGACTTTTTAATAAAACTAAGCTGATATTTTTGTTTGGACTTCTCATAATAACTTTGATGGTATTAATTATCACAATCTACTACTTATATCATAAATATTATATTTTCTGTGACTAACGCCCCACTATGCTTAGCAAAATAATTAAAACNNNATTAGCAAGGTCGACCATTAATTGAACATAGTCGACGCCGAACTCCAGCGTTCCTCTAGCTTTCAATTTACAGAGATTGCTAATTTCAACCTCACCTTCCTTAGATCAGGCACAACACATATCCATTTTGTTTCCTACCTCGGACCATGGTCATTAAACAAGTTTTATATATTTTTAAAGGATAGTGAAACTTTAATCAAGAAATTATAATATTTAAGACAAAAGGTTCAATTAAATAACGTTCCCTACTAGGAAAACTTGTTTTATTGAAAGTTTAAAAGAGGAAATATTACAATGGAAAGCTTGAAGAGGGACTTTAATTGAAGATCATTAAAAATGCTTTCTCATAGAGAAATGGAGAATCCCGACTTCTCTTTTGCTCAAGAATGCTCAAATGACAATGTTCCTTCCTACCACTCATCCTCTGCTTTTATAGAAGGCTTGGGGTACATAGGATTCTCTAATAGATACAGTACACAATGACATTTCACATGGCTACAGTACACACTAATGGCTACAATACACTGCTTTATTTTATGAGACACTTGTCAAAATAATACAATAATGAAGAAACCACTTTTTAGAGTTTTTAATAATGACAAGACTAGTCATCATTATAGAGATTTTGCATGCCCTCATCTTCAATTATATCTTCAAGACTATCATTATCTAGATAATCATCAATATCTTCATCAAATTGAAGATGCTTAGGGTCCCATTTCTCAAATAATTCAAAGAGATATTTCTTTCCTTCTTGTGATAAGAATTTTTGAGCTCCAACATCAAAGAGATAATCAAAGATATCTTCTTAAACCTCTCCTTCCACCTTCATGTGTCCTTTAAATTCATTTTCATAGGTGAAAGTCGTGTTTTCACAATGCATTAACGTTTTTTCTTGTTCAATTAATGCCCAACTTTGATGATAAATGTTATAAAAACTGATGGCTCTTGCTAAGTAGGATCAGTAACTGTTTTTCGTTGATCTGGAATCCATTCTTGCCATTGATCATAGGGATCATTGTAATCAACAATCTGAACAAGATAATGAGGTGGTTTGGCTTTTTCATTTTCATACTCGATTAGTGCACAATGTATCTCCACATACAGGTATCGATTTTTTGAAATTTTTATTGGACCATCAGGAGATGCTAGAATCCAATAGATTCTTCTGAACATGCATTGTTGAAGCTTGGTTAATTTTAAGAAAAATGGGTACTTTGGATCTGGGATTTTCATAAAGTAAAGTATCATCTCGTATTCCTAGGCTTTGATGACGGGGTCATTTAGAGAGATTGAATTTGCTGGGAAGCTAGCACCGCAAATCCAGACTTATCAGAAAAGTAGATCGTTATACTCCAAGACTCTCAAATATAATGGGAATAATGATGATAATAATCAATGCAGGCTACATATCACTCATTGAACCTTTTTTTCTTGAACATGAGAACCTATTTTTTCTTGGATATCATGAGGACATCTAAGGTAGTTAACTTGTATCTCTAGAAGGGAAAATATTTGGACTATTAGGTAGGCTGAAGATAGTACACCAAAGCGTGATCTACTTTTTGTATGGAATTCCAAATTGACAATAAGGACTTTACTAGGAAGAGTAACCCGTTCTAGTAGTAATAGCATCTCATTATGGATTTTCTCCTTTTCTGGTAGGAGTTCTGCTTTGATGATCACCATTGGGGAGTTCTCGATTTAAACTATCTGTCATAGAATTCTTCGATCCTTATATATGTTCAATAGAGAAGGAAAATTGGTTAAGCCGCAATTACCAATGCAAGAGTCGCCTTTACACTTGCATATTTGATAAATTCTTTTTGACAAAACTAAGTATTCTTTTGCAATCAGTTCGAATAAGAAAAGGTCTTAGGCTAAAAGGATTAAGAACTTTTCATTTCCCTTTATAATTACAAGGATTTCTTTTTCTATTGTGGGATAGTTGCATTCTACCTTATTAAAACTTGCACTGCAATATTTGCAGAGTTTTTCCTCTTCTTTAATTTTGAGTACTACGCTCAAATGCTCATTACTGGCATCTGTCTCAAGAACTAAACCATCTCCTTCATTAGGTAAATTAAGAATAGGAAGATTTTTTACGTATCTTTTTGAAATTTTGAACAATCATTGTATCATTAATTGTCCATATCCAACTTACTACTTTCTTGAGTTTTTACTGCAATGGCTTTCTCAATTTAGCTAAATCTTTAATGAAATCTGAAGTATAGGTGAGGCATCCAAGAAATCTTTCCAGCTGCTTTCTATCTTCAATTTTTTCAGGAAATTTTCTATTTTTTTTCAGAATATGTCTTTGTAGAATAATTTGTCCACCTTTTATTTCTAAACCTAAGAACTCAATTTCATGTTCAGCATAAATGCACTTGCTTTTTCCAAGTATGACATCATGATGAATGCTGTGCTTTCTTCTATACTAGTAGTGGGTGAATCCTTTTTCCACGGAGCGGTAAGGTGACGAAGGATAATCCCACAAGAAGGAACTTTGCTTATGGACTAGTTAGACTATTAGACCAGAAGACTTACTCTAACCTTTGATTCCGTTCGTTTCATTTATCAACTCCTTTCAATAACGATGACACGTATCTAACCTAACTAAATAGAGGAAGCGTCAATTATGACCTGCTTCCAACTTCGAAAATGTGACGTCTACTCTTTCTGACTTTGTAGTTCTTTCCGGTCAGGATAGTATTCCACTAATCATCCTTTCTGTCAACTCAATATCAATAGATAGTAATTCAATTTCACTCAGGGTGCTCTAACTCAAACCAGCATCTTGCTCACTATAGCCTTAGCACACTAAAGAGAAATCATAAGTCATTCATCTCCAGCATTCAGTCTTAACTTCAAGGGATTGCTCACGAAACTGCGTACGCATACAAAGCTGCATTATAGCTTCATCTTTTGGACAAAGCAAAGTTCTAAGGTTTAGCACAATGAGCAAAAAATGAGTTTCAAATCTACCGGTAAGCTTTTAAATTAGAAGCGGGATTGATGTCATTCTATGCTAATACCAGCCCATAAAAGAGATGAGAATTAAGTAGCTAGTAGTAAGTAGTCACGAGCCAGTCCTCTGTTAAGGTAGCCAAGGATTTGGAGGTCTAAGGGCTAACTAAGTTAGAAAGCCTGGGAATGAACTCCTTGACTCTCTCCTTACCTATGTTCAATCTTTCATTTCCCCTCCTTCCTCAGAATGAAAAGAAAGTCTTCAATCAGTCCCCATTCCTCAATAGTTTACTTTTTTGAAAACATCGATATAATCAGTGTCAAACCTATTAAACTTTCTGGCAGTCTTTAGTGCAGTTAGCAGGGAATCCATTTCTATTCCCATCGTATGCCTTCCCGTTGATTCACCTCAGGGACTCTCTGTCTTTGTTGAGATTGAAATTCGAATTATTTCATGTGTGCCTGAAGGTATATCAAGTACTTTAGTGGGGAAAGCACAAAGAAGTCAGAAGCAGGAAATAAGGAGTTCTAACTCTCGTCCCACGCCCTCTTATTCTACTCAAATACCCTATCTTCAAAGGAAGCTATTGACTTAAGGTATCCCTGATCTGAGGGTGAGCTCGGATTTCGTATGGTGATTCATAAACTCTAAAGTCATTGTAAAGGAAGATGACATTTACCATGTTAGCTGCCTACCGTCAGGCTTATTGGAAGTTCTGAAGTTCTCTATCAGCAGAGTGATTGCCAAAACCGTTGTATGTTTTTGAAGAATAAGATGAAGGAAGAGACGATTGTAGTTTTTATAGACTATCGTCTGCACCTGTAGCAACGTGGAAGCCAGTTGCTTAAAGAGAAGCCCCCTAACCAAAATGCTATTCTTGCCCTAAAGCAACAGAATCAGCTCTGACCACCATGCTGGTAGGAATTGGTAGGTTTATAGTTAATGAATCCTTACAATAATTTTTTCTTTCCTCAAATGATGGCTATGAACTACGCGAAATGATTGAATTGGAACTGAATATATTGAAACAACCAAGGCCTGACTCCTGTTGATGCGCAAGCACTACTTCCAGCCAAAAAAAAAAAAGATATCCCTGGCCGCGACTGCTTTCTTTGCAGTTCAGCTAGCTGGTCTGCTCTTTTCTGTTATGCCTCTTCAAGCCCAAAGAGCTNNNNGTGTCATTGCCCCCGAATAAATCTTGATTTAGTGTCCTTTCTTCCTGTAAGGGTTGTGGAAACTGTGAAATAAGAATAAGAAGGAATCATTGGAACTAGATGAATGCCAGTAACAGTTCATGAATGAATAGCAAAAGGTGCTACCATGGGATGCAGTTCCAGCATTGGCAGTGCGTGTTTAACGTCTTTCCGGTTAAATCAAATCTTTGTTGAATGGCCATTTTTCGTGGATTTTAGCTGGTTCAGTAATGGAATAACTTTATCGTTGATGAACACAGCTTTTTGGCACATTTTTGAATCACTGCTAAATGCGATTAACCTTTAACTTCACCCAGGTAGGATAAGGCACCAGTTTCTCTTCGAAGGACTTTATGCCTCTTCGAGAATCCGCTATTATAGATGAGGATTTCACTTGCCTTGGTGGAAGCTTTGGATGTCGATAGAGCTACTTCTTCTTGTCATGTTCATCCTTTTGGACCTTGGTTGAGAAGAAAAGCCTTATGCATAAAGAACAATACACCTACCCTCACTTGAGACTACTGACATTGGCTTCAACTTCATGACACTTGGAAGTAGTGTCCTCTCCAAATTACGGGATAGGTAAAACTTCCATTGAGTGGTCATCATTAGGTTAAATGTGTTTCTATCTATGCTATAGGTATTAATCTAAACGAATTCCCCTCTGCCTTTGAAAGAAAGGCAAAAGGTTTAGTAGGTGCCAACTCCCATTCACTAAGAATGGGAATCTGTAGCTATTGATAATGACAATCTGTCATTAAAGGAAGGGAAGACTGGAATCAAATAATAACCTCTACAGGGTCAAAGCTTCGCTCACTTCATTGGTAAGCTTGTACTATTCATCATATCAAAGGGGAAATAAGAAAATCATAATATCTTTCATTAAACTGTTAAAGTTCTAATTAAGGACACTCTTTGCCGAAGTGACTGACTCCTAGCCATGAACCCCAAACAACGTCCTCATATCTCTGCCTCAAAATCTAGGCCTCCTCAGTTGCATTAGACTTGACCTCTTATTTTTCTGGTGTCGCCCAAATAGACAAGCACCTCGCTTGAAACCCAGGAGATAACAACCATGGCTACCCAGACTTCCTTTGGTTTTGCGTTTCCTTCTCTACTTGTGTCGTCTACTGTTGCTATCTCATCTCTGCCGCAACTTTTCCGCCTCTGTCATGGCCTACTTCTCAGCTGACGATCTTGTTTTCCTCCTTCTACGGTGGTTACACAGGGTTTCCCTCCTTTTCTGGCGGCTACATACCGTCGTTCTCGTTCGCTCCTTTTTCTGGACTGGTGGACTCGGATTCAGCAGGTTTCACTTCTATGCCGACGGGAGACCCGACTTGGACGTTAACTTTTTCTTAGTAACTCGACATGGGTGGTTTGCCTCCTCTTTCCCTGAGTCTCAACGTGAAAAAGTCACTACAGTGCCTGCATTGATGATTTCCTTTCGTGGAAGACACAGTGTATTTTTTGGTGATGCATCAATTATAAGGTATGATTGATGTTTCTATCCCTCAACTTGTGAGTCATATAGTTGTGTCTTATGGTATGCAACAATAGAATCCTGTTCATAGTCTATGGATTCGTGTTGATAAAAAGTTAGGGCCTTGATATTTGCTATTGTTTCTAAGGACACCCTGACTGAAATTATATATTTGACTTATAGTTATCATATGTGGCTTTGGCAACGTATAGAGTCCCAATTCAATACTGCAAGTTGTGCGTTGGCTTAAGATTTGAAACATATGCATACTAATATTAAGAGGGAAGACCATCAATCAGTTGAGGACTATTTAAGAGTCATTAAAACAATAGCAGACTCTGAAGCTGCTATTCAATTAGCTGTCTCAGATCTTGAACGCATTCAATTCACTACAGCAGGCTTTCCTTCTGAATGTGACACTTTTGTTAATATCTTTTTAATTATGCCTGGTTCTTATTCTTTTGATGATTTGAGATCTAAGTAGATTTTTTATGAGAACCACCTTAAGTATCAACAAGGAAGAGATATGCCGGTTAATCAGGCATTTGTTGCTACTAGTCAAGGAGGTTCTAACCAAATTAATTCATCCAATGAATCGGGTGCTAATCATGGGGGCCATGGAAAGAACAACAAAGATGGTAAAGGTAGACACAACAACCGGAACAACAACAACCGCCAGAATCAGTCTGAAGCTAATAGCGTGCCTTATTGTTCTATATTTCGTGATTATGTTATTTCATTGTTAAATATTGTTGGCACCTCTACTTCTATTACTCACTTTTTACTGTAGGTGATAACTCTTCAGAAGGGATTTGTTAATCTCATCCTAACACTGCCTGTCAGATTTCTTATGTTCCAGGGCATTCTGCTGATGCATGTTCGTGATGGTATCAACCTCATCAGCAACCAGTGCTTCCTGCATTCGCTACTTGAAATCATTTTTCAAAAGTGAACAAGTTTGGTACCCTGATTCAGTGGCTGCCTCACACATGACACCTAAGGATAGTGAGTTACTTTGTAAATGCCCTTACTTCGGTTCTTCCTAGATTTTTTTTGGGTAATGGTACGCTGTTACTGATTACACTTTTTGGCATGATATTTTCACCTCTTTCTTCTCGGCCCTGAACTTTGGAGAAAAAAAAAACATTTTTCATTTACTTCAACTTTGGCATAACCTTCTGTCTGTAAGTCAATTGTCTCATGACAATAGCTATAGTGTGGTTTTGAACGCCTTAGGTGTTTGTGTCACAGACAAGACCATGTGTGAAGTCCTATATCAGGGCCCCAGCATCGATAATGTCTACCCGATTCAGTTTGAGTTCATGCCTGTTCCTACCAACCATGGTCTCAGTGAGTCTGGAGAGTTGTGGCATCATTGTCTGGGCCATTGTGAAGCTCAAGTTCTAGATTGCTTAGGAAAAACAAAACTGTTACTTTGAATTTGTCATTTTCTATTGATTATACGATTTGTCATTTAGCCAAGTCACATAGACTTCAAATTGATTCAGCTGAACATAGAACTACAGAGGAGTTTGCATTAACTCATTCTTTAGTATGGCAAAGTCATGGGCTTTCTAATAAAGGTTTTCAATATTCTGTTTCTTTCATTGATGATTTTACTTGCTTTACATGGATATATCCAATAAAACATAAATCATCAAGCCTATTCCCATTTTTGCCTCAGGTTTGAATTTCAAATCTTTTTGATTGCAAGACTAAGATGTTTCAAAGTAATGGTGGACGGGAGTTTAACAATACTCCTATAGGAGACTTATTTCCAAAACATGGCATTTATTTTATAAAATCATGTCCTAATGCTCAACAATAGAATGGTGTAGTTGAATATAAGAATTGTCATATTTTAGAGATGACTTGATCTTTTTTCTTTGAGGCTTTTATGTCATCTCAATATTGGCTTGATGCTGCTTATGCGGCGATTTTCACTATTAGTCGCCTACCTACACTATTATTGCAAAACAAATCTCCGTATGAAATTTTATTTTTTAGGCTGCCTTGTTATTCTTTTTTGAAGCCCTTTGGGTGTGCATGCTTTCCAAAGTGGTTACCTCTGCAAATAAATTACAACCACGATCTGCTGAGTGTGTTTTCTTGGGCTATGCCCCTCATACTAAGGGTTATCGTTGTTTTGACCCAAAAGTTGTTGTGTTTTTATAAGTAGTGATGTCCGCTTTCATGAAAATACTTTTCCTTGCCCTAAGCTTAAGAACTTGGTTCCCTTGTCTCAGCCCATTTTTTATATCTTTGACGTCTTCAAACTCACTTCCACAACCCAACAGCTCTCTTTGGTGCATGCACTCGAGCCTTCAACACTTTGTGCTTCTTCTTGTTTGCTTTTTTTTTTTCTATACAAAGAAGGACCTGTCTATTTATTGATGATTCAACTCTGATTAGGATGGAAGTAGGCTCGATGAGCAGACTCATTAGTGAAGGGATCTAAGGTTAGGTAGTTTCCTTTTTCTCAACCCATGCAACGACCTCTCTCCCCTTTCTTCGCATGACTTCATAGACGCATTGCCTAAGTCCTATTCAGAGAGCTCATCACCACC
>NCQT01080056.1:3550-14978 GCA_002740465.1 Stenocereus thurberi | reverse complement strand
GCTATTATTTAGCAATTTAAAAGAATTTTGGCCTAAATCACTCGTAACATAAACAAAACAAGATAGATTGAAACAATCCAAATAGGTTAAGGACAATATTGGTAAAATTAAAGATCTAATTCAATTATTTGGCTAACAAATCCTTAGGCTAAAGGAAAACTACTCACACATGTTTATTAAACTAACAAAACAAGACATCAAAACAAACTAGAACAATTCTAATGGAGTTCAAAGAGTAAGGGAGAAGAAATTGCTTACCAACAATGGAGTTCTTATTGATCCTTTAAGCTTCAAGCCTCTAACTTGCTAATTGCCTTCCTTCCAATCCTCTTCTTGCCTAAAATGATTAAAAATACAAGACTATTTGAGAGATTTTTGAGATAGAATGAGTAGGTTGCTTATTCTTATAGTCGAACACACCTTGATATGGCAGCCACAAAACTAAGGAAAACAAAAGGTTGTAGCAATTTTAGGCCCACGACAGATTGTGGCCTTCATCATGAACGACCCATGAAGGCCTCTGTCTCGGGTGTTTCTCATCCTTCTTCCTTTCTGCGGACATAAAGACTGGGGCCAAATTTTGTGAGCCAAAAGCTCATCATTTGAGGGTCAACGTCTTGTCAAATAGGTATTAAAACCTACAAAAAGCATTAAAGAACCATACCCAAGGGTAAAATGGGAATTTGGGGCATGAATTATAACATAAAGCTCATGAATTCCCTAAAAATGCGATAAAATGAGCCAAAAAAAATGTTATAATCTTTAAGCACTTATCAAACTCCCCCATGCTTGAACCATTGCTTATCCCTAAGCAACTATAAAATCAAAGCTACAATGAAAAACCTACTTAGATAGACATTAGTAGCAACATCGATAGCCAAATCCACCCAAAAGTTAGCCTAAAAATCATTTAAAGCATTACACACAAATAGGAGAGTGAAGTTTTCGAAATATGAGCAGAGATCATCACATCACATATTGAATCAATCACTGAAATCAACTTGAACACTCATATTGGTATATAGAATAAGTTAAGCTAGAAGATCCCATAGAACCTCACTTTAGTAATGAAGTACTCATTACTCATGTTTTAAAGTATAAGTTGGTTCTCTCAAATCTCATTCTAAAGAATCAAATCTACCATAAGCTTATTATGACCCTCTAATTCGCGATCACCATAATGCAAAATACACGAGGCAATCAACAGGACTTAAATAGGGTTGTAATAGGGCTATGGATAATGGTTTAGAGGGAAACAAATATTTTGGGATTGTAGAGCAAAAAACCAAAGACTAAAAGCAAAAATTATCGCCTCCAAATTTCCTCAAACTGAACTCAAACCAATACATAAGGAAGATACAAACAAATCTCCTTAGTTGGCTCAAAATGAGAGAAAGTGTTGAAATAATCCAATCTAAAATTAATGCCAAAATCTTTTATGCCACATTTTTTCGCTTTTTTTCATCTATTTTCTTTGGTCTTTTTTTTTTCCAAAGAGAATGATTATGGAATGGAACATCAAGTACCTTTTAATACTTCTCAACCAACTCACATTAACCAACCCAATTACAATGAAGGGAACTTGTGCATGGGACTTGCGAATCCCGTATTACATCCAAATGAACTACACCTCATATCATCATCCATAGGCCATTCTAAATCAAGAAATGAAACTCTATAGTCTTGGCTAGACAAGGTGAAGCAGGTGTCATGCCTATACAAGTCCAAGTGAAGTCATAAATCTTTCTTAGTGCTTACAAGCTACAATAAACGGGACTTGGTCCATGTACTAATTTGGAGCTTCAATTCCAACCTTATCCTAAGCCTTTAAGATGTGTTACTCTCCTATTTTGGGAAGTTCAAGAGGCCTTCTAAGTGGTTTAATCATGAAAATGAGGTTAAACCCATGGTAAACACAAGTTGAGCTTAAAATAGTGGCATGCTCCCAAACTACCCAGAAGCCAGCGCACATACCCAGTTTTGTAAGCTTGATTACTCAAGCTTAGTTTTGACTTGAGAGGCTACAAATCCACTTTTTGGAACCCTTAATATGTCAGCCTTAAGGACATATAAAGAGTTCTAGGTTAGGTTATTGGGTAATAGGTCAATTGGAGCCATTTTCCAAATGCTGTAAAAACTATCCTGGCCTGCATATGCTGCAGCTTTTGGCCTATATCTCCTAATCGGTAGCTCCAAAGTTCTGCCAACTTGAGCCACCTGAAAGCTTACTTTCTAAGATTTCTAACAAGGTCTATTTCACCCAATTTGAGTAAGAGACCTAGGAGAGATAGCTGTTTGAAGTTGACAACTGTAATATAAAAAGCTACTGACAAAAAGCATAAAGCACTTTTCAGCTTTTGTACTTGCATGGTGTTTTGGTTTCCTCTTGCTTTATGGACATTGTAAGGCCTTTTTCTCCTTTCTTTTAGCTTGTTAAAGGCCCTCATATATAAGGAAGGCTCTTAGATTGTAAGAACTCAGATTTGAATGATGTGAAATAGCTCAAAGCTTTCTCTCTCAAAAATCTCATTTCTCTTTATCCTTGTTGCTAAGGTGATGAGTCTTGAGTGGAATCTTTGTAGAAGTTTTGGTGGTTATACCTTTAGGTATTTCTTGATGGTTCCTTAGTCTTAGTGGGAGACTTAGCCTTTAAACCAAGTCATATCTTATGCACAAGGGAAATTTGCAACTAAACTCAAGCAAGCTACATCCGGCCCATCTAGTTCATGCCCTATTTGGTATCAGAGCTAATCTAGGTTCGTATTCTTGAGTTTATACCACATTTCCTTGCCTTGGTTTCATCCTTGTCAAGCTTTTTTTCTTTCAACCTTGTTATGAAAACCATGGTGAAGCTACACCTCTCCCTAACTTAATGTATCCCACTTTTCCTTTTCAAAACAACCTTGACCAAACACTTCCTTAGGTCCACAAACCCTTAAACTACACTTGATTGCCCCACCAAAAAACCCCTCTTTCACTCCTCAAAGAACCCCACAAAATAGCACAAACACAATCCCCAATCAAAACCCCTCCAAAGCTTTCAACCACAAAAACCGTATTTTCTGGGCAACAACTTCACACACCCCCCTATGCCTATAGACATGACCATGCCACTACCTTCTAGTCCTAGAACACTAGCACGGCTACCTAGTGCCCTTGGGCATGAATATGCCTCCCTTCCCCAGCCTAATTTTGCACCGTGCTACCCCTAGCGCGAACGTGCCCATCTTTTTTTCAAGCCTTTACCCCCTTTCCTTCTCCTTTTCTAATTCACACCATGTCTACTGAGGGAAACTCATCCATGAACTCTCCCCAATCGGCAAGAGTGCCAAGAGGTATGAGCTTAGAATAAGCTCATATCATGAGACAAGATAATGCCATTCCAGCTTTACAACAAAGTGTGAGATAAATTAGCAGGCCACTTGAGCAAATGGCCACCCAATTCATGGCCCTCCAAGGAGGCCAAAGAGCTCAAGAGTCAAGTGATCATGGAGATGAACAAGGCTTCTATAGTGACTTAAGTATGGAAAGCAATCCAAGAAGGGGAGGTAAGAGACCTCCTATGGACAAGTTTAGAGACATCAAAGTGGAACCCTCGGAGATTTATGGCAACTTGAACCCTGATGAGTACCTTGAATGGGTTCAATCCTTGGATTAAATCTTTGAGGCTAAGGGCTACAATGATGAAAGAAGTTTCAAGGTTGCTAGCCTTAAACTCACAAGGCATGCCTCCTTATAGTTTGAAAACATCAAGAAGCAAAGGGCTAGAGAAGGCAAGAGAAAGATCAACTCATGGGAGAAACTTAAGACTCTCATGAACAAGAGGTTCCTTCCCGAAAGTTACAAGCAAGACATCTAGAACCGACTCTTCTCGCTCAAGCAAACCAACATGAGTATGGGTGAGTACATGAGGGAATTTGAGGAACTCCTCTTGAGGGGAGGTATCCACAAACCCCAAGAACAAATTGTGGCTCAGTTTCTCAATGGGTTAAACCCCCATATTGCTAGAAACGTGAAACTCCAAACTTATTTCACCTTGGATGATGTTTTTAAGCTAGCTCTCAAGGTTGAAAAGCGAAGAAAAAAGAAGAAGGTCTTCATTAGGCGTTTTCCCCAAGGATCAAGTGAGCTCAAAACCCCCTTTCAAACCCTTCTCTGATCCTAAACCTGAGAGGTCCTCATGGGTTAACAAGGGTAAAATCGTGGCTCTTCCTTCCCCAAAGGAATTGCCTAAGAAGATTGAGGAGAGGAAGTGTTTTAAGTGTCAAGGACATGGTTATTTCCAATATGATTACCCAAACTAAAGGGTCATGACCATGCAAGAAGTAGAAGAAGTTGATGCTTTATTGATGGAGGCTCAAGGAGGAACTCATAGAGTGGAATTAGAGTTGGGTAATAGGTCGTGTCGGGTCGGGTTTGTATTTATGTCGAACTTAAACGGGTTGAGAATTCGTCAACCTAAACCTAACCCGTTTATTAAATAGGTTGAAAAATCTTGACCTGTACCCATTTAATTTTTAAATAGGTTGACCTGCTTAACCCGTTTAAGGTAAGCAGGTCAAGTTCAGTCACTTAATTGACTATTTATGCATTCAATATTTTCAACTAATACATAATTACAGTGTTAAAAATTAAGTTTACATATCACATTAAATAATTACTCTTTGAAATTCCCCAGATTTTATTAGATGGATAAATAAAAAATAAAAAAATGAGTTGGCTTATTTAATTCATTTAATTAAACGGGTTAAATATGTACTTTTTCGTGTCGAGAACCTCGACCTGAACCTAACCCATTTATTAAACGGGTTGAACATATCAACCCTTAATTAAATGGGTTGAAAATTTATACCCAAATCCACTTAACTTCGTGTCAGGTTT
Source organism: Stenocereus thurberi (assembly GCA_002740465.1). Lineage (NCBI taxonomy): Eukaryota > Viridiplantae > Streptophyta > Magnoliopsida > Caryophyllales > Cactaceae > Stenocereus > Stenocereus thurberi. The sequence goes on along the minus strand of NCQT01080056.1, from coordinate 10,097 downwards.
GGATCGGTAATCGTGTCGGGTCAGCTTTTCCTGGCTCTAAGTGGAATCGGATGACATGGAGGAAGAGACTCCACTTGATGCCGATGAAGGTGAACTACTTGTCTTAAGAAGGTTACTACATATCAAAGACACCCCTTATGAGAAGGCGCAAAGGGAAATGATCTTTCACTCTCGACGTACCATCCAAGACAAGGTGTGCAACTTGATCATCGATGGAGGGAGTTGCACTAACGTGGCCTCTACTATTCTTATTAAGAAGCTTGGCATTATTACTATTCGTCATCCCAAGCCTATTCTTTGAAGTGGCTCAATGATGGAGGCAACATTGAGGTAACCAAAGAAGCCCTTATCTCCTTTTCAATTGGAAAGAAGTATAAGGATAATGTCCTTTGTGATGGGTGCTATAAGTGCTTGTCATATTCTTTTGGGTCAACCTTGGCAATTTGATAGGCATGTTATGCATGATAGTTTCAAGAACACATATTCTTTGATTATTGAAAAGGAAAAGATTATTCTAAACTCATTACATCAAAACCAAGTCCATAAGATTAAGCCCGGGGTGGGAAGTGACAAAAAGAGAGACTTCTCATGTTGAGTGAAACACAGGTTGAGAGGGCTTTAAACAGGGGTAAGTAAGTTTTAGCTTTACTCTGGCTTGAAAGCAACAAAAGTGAGGAAGTGACTCCTTTACACCCTATGATTTGCCCCCTCATTTCCCAATATCAAGATGTCTTTCTGCAAGATTTACCCCCTGGCCTCCCACCAATCTGGGGCATTGAGCACCAAATTGACCTCATTTCCGGTGCCTCTCTTCCTACAAAGCGGCCCATAGATGTAACCCTCAAGAGACCAACGAGCTTCAAAGAGAAGTTGATAAGTTGCTGTCTAGAGGTTATGTAAGAGAGAGCATGTGTACTTGCCCGGTTCCGGCTTTGTTAGTGCCCAAGAAAGATGGGACTTTTCACATGTGTGTGGATAGTAGGGCTATCAACAACATTACTATCAAGTATAGGTATCCCATACCTAGGCTTGATGACATGCTTGAGGAACTTCATGGCTCCTTTATCTTCTCCGAAATTGAGTTAATGAGTGGGTATCACCAAATCTGCATAAGGGAAGGTGATGAATGGAAAACGGCATTCACGACCAAGGGAGGGCTCTATGAGTGATTAGTAATGCCTTTCTGTCTCTCTAATGCCCCTCGTACATTTATGAGATTGATGAATGAGGTTTTGAGGCCTTTTCTTGGGAAATTTATAGTGGTCTACTTTGATGATATCCTCATGTATTTAAAGAGTTAAGAAGATCATCTACATCACTTGGGAGAAGTATTCAAGGTTTTAAGAGTTCAAAGGCTCTTTGGCAAGCTAAAGAAGTGTGAGTTCTTTGCACCCCAAGTCACCTTTTTAGGGTATGTTGTTTCTAAGGATGGAATCTCTATGGACAAAGGCAAAGTGAAAGCTATCAAGCCATGGCCAACTCCCACCACCATCACCAAAGTTAGGAGTTTCCATGGCTTGACATCTTTTTATAGGAGATTCATCAAGGGGTTTAGCGCCCTCATGGTTCCCATCACCGAATGCATGAAGAAAGGTTCATTTAAGTGAACCAAGTCACCCATGATGCCTTTGAGAAACTGAAATCCAAGCTAAGTGAGGCCTCAATGCTAGACCTTTCCAACGTTGATAAACTCTTTGAGGTTGATTGTGATGTAAGTGGAGTGGGTATAGGGGCTGCCCTTATGCAGGATCAACGCCCCATTACCTATTATAGTGAGAAGCTCAATGGTTCAGGAAAGAACTACTTAACTTATGACAAGGAGTTCTATGCATTGGTGAGAGCTCTTGATCATTGGCCCATTACTTGAGGCTGAAACAATTTGTCCTTTATTCGGATCATGAGGCCTTAAAGTACTTGAGTGGCTAACATAAGCTCAATCCCGGCCATGGTAAATGGGTTGAGTTCTTACAAGACTTCTCCTTTGTGGCCAAACATAAGAAGGGGAGCACTAATGTTGTGGCAGATGCACTATCAAGGTGGTATTCTCTCTTGGCCTTGATGAAAGCAAGGGTTCTAGGCTTCCAATTCATTCATGAGTTCTACCAAGAAGATGAAGATTTCAAGCACTATCTTCATGAGTAAAAAGGTCACAAGCATAGGCCCTACACTCTGTAAGAGGGCTTCTTATTTAAAGGCAACAAATTATGCATTCCTAAGGGTCAAATCTGAAAGCTTCTTGTCAAGGAGGTTCAAGAAGGCGGTCTAGTTGGTCACTTTAGGATTAACAAGACTATTGATATGCTCAAAGAGCATTTTATTACCTAAGAATGGGTGGTGATGTTCATGAAGTGATTTCTAAGTGTTCTCTAAGTCAAAAGGCCAAAAGTCAATTCCACCAAGGGTTATACACTCCATTGCCCGTGCCTAATGGTCCTTAGGAAGATGTGAGCATTGATTTCATAGTTGCCCTTACTAGAACTTAAAGGGCCAAATATGCTATTATGGTGGTGGTGGACTGTTTCTCAAAGATGGCTCACTTCATTTCTTGTGAGAAGACCGATGATGCCTCTCACATAGCTCTTCTGTACTTCCAGGAAGTTGTTAAGCTACACGGCATTCCTAAGAGCATTGTGTCCGATCAAGATACAAAGTTTTTTAGTCATTTTTGGAGATGTTTGTGGAGGCTCCTTAGTACTAAACTCTTATATAGTACCTCCCACACCCTCAAACCGATGGACAAACCGAAGTAACCAATAAGATCCTTGTTACTTTACTTCAGAGTTTAGTAAGTAAGAGCATCAAGGAGTGGGATCTCAAGCTTCCACACGCCAAGTTTGCATATAATCAAACTCCTAGCTTTGCTACTTCCCACTCTCCTTTTAAGTCTTGCTATGGAAACCCTCTAACTCCCCTAGAGCTCATACCCCTTTCGCTTGAGTCTAGAGTGAGCTATGAGGCCGAGGAGAGGGCTAAAGAGACAAAGATGTTTCACTAACAAATTCGGATCAAGATTGAGAAGACAAACGAGATGTATAAAGCTAGAGCCAACAAGCATCGCAAAGCCATTATCTTCAAGCCTAGGGACTTGCTGTGGATACACGTGAGGAAGAAGAGGTTCCCCTCTAGGAGAAAGAGCAAACTCATGCGAAGAAGTGATGGTCCTTTTAAAGTCCTCAAAAAGGTGAATGATATTGCTCACAAGTTAGAGCTACCCGGGGATATGGGTGTATCTTCTACATTCAATATGGGTGATCTCACAGCCTATCTTGAGGATTAAGAAGATGGTGATGATTTGATGGAAAAATTCATTCAAAAAGGAGAGGATAAAGCAAATGTCATGCCTACACAAGTCCAAGTGAGCTCACAAATCCTTCTTAGGGCTCACAAGCTACCATAAAGAGGACTTGGTCAATGTACTGATTAGGAGTTTCAATTCTAACCTCATCCTAAGCCTTTAAGATGTGTTATTCTCCTATTTTGGGAAGGTCAAGAGGCCTTCTAAGTGGTTTAATCATGAAAATGAGGTTAAACACACGGCAAGAATAAGTTGAGCTCAAAACGGTAGCATGCTCTCGAACTGCCACGAAGCCAACGCACATACCTTGTTTTACAAGCTTGATTACTCAAGCTTAATTTGGACTTAAGCGGCTGAAAATCCACTTTTTGGAACCCTTAATATGTCAACCTTAAGGAAATATAAAGAGTTTTGGGTTAGGCATTGGGTAATAGGTCAGTTGGAGCCATTTTCTAGATGTTGCAGAAACTATTCCAACCTTCACATGCTACACCTTTTTGCCTATATCTCCCAATCGGTAGCTCTAAAGTTCTAACAACTTAAGCCACCTATAATCTTACTTTCTAAGCTTTCTAACAAGGTTTGTTTCACCGAATTTGATTAAGAGACCTAGGAGATATAACTGTTTGAAGTTGACAATTGTAATCTGAAAAGCTTCTGACAAAGAGCATAAAGCACTTTTCAGCTTTTGTACTTGCATTGCTTTTTGGTTTCCTCTTGCTTTATGGACATTGTAAGGCCCCTTTCCCCCTTTCTTTTAGCTTGTTAAAGGCTCTCATATATAAGGAAGCCTCTTACTTTGTAAGAACTTAGATTTGAATGATATGAAATAGCTTAAAACTTTTTCTCTCAAAAATCTCATTTCTCTTTATCCTTGTTTCTGAGGTGATATGCCTTGAGTGAAACCTTTATAGAAGTGTTGGTGGCTAAGCCTTTTAGGCATTTCTTGGTAGTTCGTTAATCTTGGTGGGTGGATTAGCCTTTAAACCAAGTCATATCTTATGCACAAGGAAAATTTGCAACTAAACTCAAGCAAGTTACATCCGGCCCATCTAGTTCACACCCCACAAGGTAAGATATGTATTTGGCCAAGGGCTATATTAGAGGTTCACATCAATAAACAATGTAAAAGCTTAAATGGGGTAACATGGGGTAAAACTTGTATAACAAGGGTGGCTATTTGGTCAATGTAGCTTATTAATTCAAAGGATGCCTCAATCATGTTGCCTAAATATGCATGCCAAATGTGATCTTGACAAGAGTCAAAGTAAGTCTAGAGATTTAGAATCTAGGAAGAGTCACACATGAAAAAGAATAAGAGATGAAAATCGATGAATTAGTCCATTCAAGCTTAAAGCCTCGCGAGACAACTGTAAAACTACACCTAGCTCATTAAATCTCACATGCCAAATATTCACGCAAAGAGTCATTAGGTAATCAAGTCATATTCAACACCGCGGTCAAATTAAGAAGCACATTTTCAAAAGCTCATAGTCACACTTTTATTCCGTAATGGGCATAACTAAAAGGTCAAATTTAAGCCAAATAAAGCTACCTAGTCTAAAGACTTCATCATCGAAGGATTTTTATCTTTGTTTTTTTCATTTTTTTTGGCTTGTGCCTTTTTGTTTGGTTTTTGTTTTCAAATCATGATAAATCTAATATGCAAAAACCATGAAAAGAGTTTAAAAATAGAAAGAAACCTAAATGTTCAATGAAAAATGCTCTAACTACCCCTAAATGCACAATCTAATGCAAACTATTCACAATATCCATGCACTCACAGACACATACTCACAAACGAACTCGCCCATGCTTGGACAAAGCATTGTTCTCAATGCAAGTACATGAAAAAAGGAGAAAAAGGGAAGAAGAATTAGAAAGAAGGAGGAGGGGAGAAGAAGGAGGGTGGGGTTGAGATAGGTGCTAATCACGCCAAGTGTCAAGATGATCATCCCATAGAGCTCATCATACCACTCTTGATCAAAGTCACGAAGGGCAGCATGCTTAGATTAGACATACAAACATAAGAAAATTTGCTCCTCATGGATGGACTATAGGGTGGCGTGTATATCAATATAATCCTAGTAGGAGGAAGGTTGTGAGGAGCTAGAAGCGCCTAGGTGGGGTGGCGGAGGAGGCAGGTGTCCAGAATGAACCAACTCTCATCACCAACCATGAAGGAAAGGTTATCCGGGTTCAAAAGAGTAGTTCGGTCAACATTTGGAAGATGCATAAGTCTGTTCCTAGGGTAAATCTAACATGTTCGGCCACCCTCTATCTTAAAAAATTTCATTTGCACAAAGGCTGCTAATGCTAGCCTCTGAGGCCTAGCTATAGGGATTATAAAACCCCCAATTACTATCCTCTTGGCAGAACTAGTAGATGCATTGAATAACTGATTGGCTAAGAAAGATCTGGTCAGTACATATCTGTTGCAACATGCTATGCAAGAAATATAACTTGGACAGATGAGGCACATTTAAACTATCCTTCCGAGCAAACAATCCGCAAGCAAGCACACGTTGAATCACTCTAATACAAGGATTTCTAATAATTGTACCTTTAAAGTGACTAGCATCATATTGGTAATTTCTAATTATTGTATACTAGAAAGCGTTAGGATTAAACTCTTGAGGCACATGAAGAATCCAAACTAGTGGAAAGCTAAGATACTATTCAAGCACTGAAATTCAACTCAAAAATTTTTATTGTTGAGATAAAATGATATATATAGCCCTCTTGATATTGAGGACTACTTGTGACTTCCACATGCAAATACTTAAGAATTCAAGAGTAAGGTCACGATCGCTGTGGTCTCGTGTATAAGAATTGGCCTATACCCCACGAGCTAACAACCAACGACTATCATCGAGCAGCCTACGCCAGTCAATAAATCCTCAAAAAAATACCAAGCAGCCATAATAATCTTACTACTCAATGAATTATATCAAGCAATATGCTCAGGATTAGTTAAACCAAGTGGGTTAGGAGGGTTACCTTGATTCTATGCATTAGTTGATTGTTGGGAAGCCCATTGGGGCGCTTGACTTGATGTTCCCACTCCTTGAGTAGTTCGGGTTTACTTCTTTGGTGCCATGAATATGGACTATGGATGGTTGTGTTTGGAATAAAACCCTAACTATGGTGAACAAGGTGAAGGGGAGAGAAAATAGAGAATTTGGGCAAATAAAAGGATAATGCAGGTTTTAAAGAGAGAGAGAGTCGAAGGTAGAAGCAGAATTGGACGGA
>NCQT01080043.1:12115-22574 GCA_002740465.1 Stenocereus thurberi | reverse complement strand
TCCTCGCCTCATCTTTGTTACTTCTCCATTGTGTGACTTTGCTTGTTGGTTGGCCTTTATTGCTATGTCTGAGAAGGAAATTTTTAGAGATCAACTTTACCATTCACGCAGCATCAAGTTAAGCTTGCTTAAAGACAAGCAAGAGCCAAGCATGGGGGAGTTGATAAGCCTCAATTTTGACTAATCCCCTATCCCCTTTTGGTTCTTTTCCCCCTATTTATCCTTTGATTTAGAGGGATTTGAACAAGGTTTATATCCTTTAATGTCGCTGCCTTGTTTAATCCTCTTTTTGACTTTTTCTAGGTGTTTTTCGAGTCGTTTAACGAAGAAGGGCGGCTAGTACATGGAGAAAGGCAATGCAAGGGCAAGGATTGGTCACATGAAGGCCTGGGGGGAGCAAGGGAGCAAGAAAAGTGAAAGTTCAAGGCACAGGGCAGGTGACGACTTAGTCATCGTCGGCCTACAGGAGATGCGCCCAAACCAGGAGGTGGCGATGGCCATCCGTCACGTATCCGACACGCCGTCGGCAGGCCACTTTTAGGCCGTCGCCTAGACGGGCATCACTCTTTCCCAGTTTTTGGCCTCTAAATGCCCCGTTTTGCCTAATTTAGTGGTCATGCTTAATTTTCTCTTGTAAAAAGAACTTTAAACACTTTTTAGGTTTGATTTAGTCTTAAGGAAAATTAGTGTTCTTAAATTATTGTTGATTGAAGATTTTGAAGACTTTCATCCTCGATTCCATTAATTAAGTTTGTTCTTCTTTCTCTCTATTTTCCTCTTTATTTGGTTTGCTTAGTTTGTTTGATCATGCTTCGTTGTGATTGTCGGTTTGTTACAGTGATGATTGGTGAGTAGTTTTCCTCAACTTGGATTGGGGATTAGGAACTAGGATGGCTTAATCAGCTTGGTGTGATCTTATCTTGCCTGAATTTCCAAGTTATTTATGGGTCTCATTCTCTACCCACTAAGTGTTCGATGAAATGCCTTAAATGACATTTCATCCAATACTTGGGGTGAATGATAACACAAATAGGTGGACATTCAGCCTACGTGGATAGAAAAAAAGGGATCAAGCCTTGGGTATGAAAATAACCCAAGGCCTTGGTAGGTGCATGTTGGCTATTTTCAACCTTAGTCTTCATGCCCCCATAAAAATAGGTGGGCTTGCGGATTAAGGTTACCTTTATCTGTGAAAGGAGGTTTGGACTATCTTAATGAGCCAATAAGCCCCTTCAATCATTTGTAGATTAAGCCAAGTTCGGAAACCCATGTCTAGCATGAATAAATAGCGACTATTGACTAATCGTCAACACAAGTCCTTTTTCCCATTAAAATTTTATACCAGTTCTTAGTTAATCCTTACTTACTAGTTGCCCAAATTTGTTTCTCATCTTTCTAGATTTGACATAAATCACTAAGTAAGGTATTCTAAAGTCTTGTTCTTAGAGGACAACACCCAAGTACCCGGCTAAATACCGCCCACTTATGGTGTAAATTTAAAGCCATTTCCAAGTGAACACTTTCCATTTGACATCGATCCCAAAATAGAAAGGACTTTTTGCTCTAGGAGAAAGAAACTGAAGTTAGAGGGGCGAAGAGCCAAAACTCAAGAAGCCTTTTTGACGATGGCTGGAGGAGGGGATGACCAAAGAAGGACACATGGGGATTTTATCACCCCAGGGGTCCAAGGCATTGCCTCTAGTATCGCTCGACCCAATGTAGAAGTGCATGACTTCGAGCTTAACCCGGTTCTTATCTCCATAGTGCAAAAATCCCAATTTGGAGGCACCACGCTAGAAGACCCTAACTTACACCACTTGGTATTCATGGAGGTGTGTGACACATTAAAGCTCAACGGTATTTCAACCGATGCAATAAGATTATGGTTATTTCCCTTTTTATTGAGGGGCAAGGCAATAGCGTGGCTACATTCTTTGATTTCAGGATGCATCACGACGTGAGATGAGCTCACTAAAGTCTTTTGCAAAATTCTTTCCTCCTAGCAAGACTGCAAGTTTGAGAAACCGAATCACCACTTTCGCTTAAAGGGAGGATGAATCGTTATATGAAACCTGGGTGCATTTTGAGGACCTATTGAGGCTATGTCCACATCGCGGCCTTTAACAGTGGATCTCAGTACAAGCTTTCTATAACAAAGTCACGTAACCAGTGAGGCCTATATAGACGCAGTAGCAGGAGGTACACTTATGAAGTAACTGAAAACGAGGCCTATAATCTTATTGAAGAGATGACGCAGAATAACTAGCAATGGTCTAATAAGAGAAACCAACCTAAGAAGGTTGGAGGTAAATTAGAACTTGATGCTATCTTTATGCTTTGTACTAAAGTAGATGCCATGTCTCAAATACTAGAATGATTGAATGTTAATTCTATTAGTTCAAGTACCCCTTCTTCATCATATGAAATTTGTGAGTCTGTTAAACATTTGACTGTGAATTGTCAAGTTGGGAGCTCATTTGCTCTAAATGTTAGTGAACCAGTCAACTATGTAAACAATTTTAATTCTAGACTGACTAATGACCCATTCTCCAACACCTATAATCCTGGTTGGAGGAATCACCCCAATTTCCCCTATAAGTCTAATGTCCCTTCTACACCGCAAATGAATTTTAGACCATCTCCTAGATTTCAAAGACCACATTATCCTCAACAAACACCTCAACAATCAAACTTGGAAACCATGATGTAGAATATGCTTTTGGCGCAGCAAAACGAAGATGAGTATATTAAGAAATTAGCCCGTAAAGTTGATGTGCTTACTACTCATAATGAGATGTTAGAAGCTTAAATTGCTCAACGGGCGACTTCCTAAGTTACTCAGATAGGCAAATTTCCTTGTAAGAACGAACTTAGCCCTGGGGAACAATGTAATGTCATGACTTTAGGGGGGGCAAGCAACTTGAGGGACCTAAGGGGGTTGGCCAAAGTGGGCATTTGCATAATGGAATCAATGAGGCTGTTAAGAGGGAGGTCTCTACTTCTTCTAATGGCGTCATACGTGATGATGCCCATAATTCTAATAAGATTCCTAATGCCCCCAAGAAAATCTCCCCAAGACCCCATGTACCACCTTTACCTTTCCCCCAAAGACTGGCTAAAGCTAAACTAGATAACAATTTGGGAAGTTTTTAGAGGTCCTTAAGAAACTGTATAATAACATTCCATTCATGGATGCCTTGTTTCAAATGCCTTCTTATGCTAAGTTTTTGAAAGAAAGCTAGAAGAGCATGAAACAATGGCATTGACTGAAGAACATAGTGCCGTGATTCAAAATATGCTTCAAGCTAAGCTTAAAGATCCCGACAACTTTTGTATTCCTTGTCTGATAGGGAATCTGTCAATAGATCATGCCTTGTGTGATTTAGGGTCCAGTGTAAGTTGAATGCCCTTATCTATTTACAAAAAGCTGGATCTAAGAGAAATGAGACCCACCATTACCTTTTTACAATTGACGGACCGTTCTATCAAGTACCCCCTAGGTATTTTAGAAGATATCCCTATTAAGGTAGAAGATTTATATGTGCCAATAGATTTCGTGGTCCTTGAAATGGAAGAGGATACGTGCACCCCATCATTCTTAGGAGGCCATTCTTTGCCACTACAGGGTGCCATGTAAATGTAAAAAATGACAAACTATCTTTTGACGTGGAGGATGAACATGTGGAACTTAACTTGATTAAAGCCTCTAAATTTCCTTCTATTATTAGTGATTGTCACTTGATTGATACAATGGATAGTTTGGCACAAGAAACTATTTCTAATAATGATTCTCATGATCCACTTGAGCATTATTTATTAAATGATGGTATTATTCGAGATGAAGACCCAGAAGTGGTAATGTGTGCCCAATTTTAGGAGCTTCTCCACTAGTTAGCCTAACCTTTGCCAAAGTGGAAATGCTAGTACATGACGAAGCACCCTTGTCAGATAAGGCACGTGCCCTCAAGGTTGAACTAGAGCCTGTTTCTTCTTCCTTAAGGTATGAGTTTCTTGACACCAATTTACATACCCTGTGACTATAAATGTGAGTTTAGATACATCTGAAGTTGACTCTTTGCTAACAAAACTTAGGTTGTAAGGCCATAGGTTATACTGTTAATGACCTCAAAAGAATTCACCCTTCTGTGTATATGCATTGTATTTTGATGAAAGATGACCGTAAACCCTCAATGAACACCAAAGAAGGTTAATATACAAGATGTAATCAAGAAAGAAATTTTGAAATTGCTCCAGGTCGGCATTATCTACCCTATCTCTGATAGTAAGCGGGTAAGCCCGGTCCATGTTGTGCCTAAAAAGGGAGGAAAAACGGTTATAAAAAATGAGAATAATGAGCTAATAACTATAGGATAGTTACAGGTAGGCATATGTGCATACACTATAAGAAGTTAAATAAAGCCACCCGTAAGGACCGTTCTCCCCTACCCTTTATCGACCAAATGCTCGAGAGGCTGGCAGAGAATTCTTATTTTTGCTACTTATATGGCTATTCATGGTTTTTTTTCAAATCCTTATTCACGCTAGTAACCAAGAAAAGATGCTTTACTTGTCTATACAGTACCTTTGCTTATAGGAGAATGCTGCTTGGGCTATGTAATGCCCCCGCCACATTTCAATGATGCATGATGGCTATCTTTTTCGACTTTATTGAGGAAATAATGGAAGTCTTTATGGATGATTTTTCTGTGTATGGTACAACTTTTTGCTTGAATAATTTATCTGAAGTCTTGTACAGATGTGAGGATATAAATTTGGCATTGAATTGGAAAAAGTGTCATTTTATGGTATAAGAGGGGGTTGTTTGGGCTATATTATTTCATATAGGGCTATTGAAGTTGATAAGGCAAAGGTAGAGGTAATTGAGAGATTACCACCACCTTCTTCTATAAATGGTACAAGGAGCTTTCTTGGACATGTTAGTTTTAACCAAAGGTTCATAAAAAGATTTTTTGAAAATTATAAAACCTCTCATCCATTTGCTTGTCAAATATGTGCCCTTTAAGTTTAATGAAGAGTGTCTAAGTGCCTTTCACAGGTTGAAGGAGGCTTTGATGTTTGCCCCCATTATGCAGGCTGTGGATTGGGGATTACCTTTTGAGATCATGTGCAATGCTAGTGATTATACAGTGGGAGTAGTTTTCCGGCAATAGAAGGATAATAGCCCTATGCCAGCTAGTGTGCGACCCAAGCTTTGGATGATGCTCAAATGAATTATGCCATAACTAAGAAAGAGTTCCTAGTTGTTGTGTTCGCCTTGGAGAAATTTCATTAATATTTGATCAATTCCAAGGTGATCATTTTTACTGATCATGTCACATTAAAGCATCTCCTCAAGAAGTCCAACTCTAAGTCCCGTCTTATTCACTGGGTGCTTCTTCTCTAAGAGTTTGACTTGGAAATTTGACACAAGGTCGGTCATAAAAATATAGTTATAGACCACTTATCTCACTTGGGTCCCGAGGCTACTCCAATAGAGGAACTTCCTATAGACGACTCTTTTCTAGATGACCAACTCCTTATAATATCTCCTCAGGCACCACCATGGTATGCTAATTTGATGAATTTCAAGGTGTGTGGAGTGATGCCATCCAGGTTATCTTATCAGTAATAGAAGAGATTCCTTTCTGGTGCAAAATGCTATGTGTGGGAGGAACCTCTACTCCACAAGCTATGTGGAGATGGAGTTTATAGAAGGTGTTTGCCAGAAGATGAGGTTCCTAGTGTCGCTCACCATTGTCGTGCTTCAACTTATGGTGGGCACTTTGGCCCCGACAAGACTAATGCTAAGGTACTTTAGGCCGGCTTCTTTTGGCCCACTCTCTTTAAAGATGCAAGAACCTTTGTGATTACTTAGGATGGATGCCAATGGACGGGGAGCATTTCCAAAAGGCATGAGATGACTTAAAGTGGGATTCTTAAGCTAGAACTTTTTAACGTTTAGGGGATTCACACTATGGGTCCATTTCCCCCTTCTCACAGTAATCTTTACATCCCCGTAGCAGTTAATTACATTTCTAAGTGGGGAGAAGCTATTAGTCTCCTACGAATGACTCCAAGGTGCTAATCAAGTTTCTCAAAAAGAACATATTTATAAGATTTGGTGCACCGAGAGCTCTTTTGAGTGATAATGAGACTCATTTTTGCAATAAGCCACTTGAATCTCTCTTAAAGAAGTATGAAATTTTTCATAAGATTGTTACGCCTTATCATCCGCAAACAAGTGGTTAAGTTGAGTTATCTAATCGAGAGTTGAAAAGCATTTTGGAGAAAGCGGTCGATTGGTCGCGAAAGACTGGTTTAAAAAGACTGATGATACTCTTTGGGCTTACTAGATTGCTTACAAAACTCCTCGTGACACTTCTCCATACTGCTTAGTTTTTGAAAAGTCTTGCCATTAACCGGTTGAGTTAGAACACAAAGCATATTGGGCAATTAGAACTCTAAACTTCGATCTTAAGGCGGCCAGTGAGAAGAGGCTTTTGTAATTGAATGAGTTAGATGAGTTACGTCTCGAAGCCTATGAAAGCTCGTATACGTGTAAGGAAAGGACCAAGCACGGGCATGAGAAGCATATTATGAAGAAAAGATTTGAGGCGGGTGACTCCGCCCTATTGTTCAGTTCCAAGTTGCGGTTATTTCTGAGAAAGCTGAGATCCCGATGGTTGAGGCCATTTACACTTATAATGGCAGCATCTTAAGCCTTATTATGTGGGGAAACCTGTTAACAAGCCTACTGATCACCACTTTCCTGATCCGGAGCCCTCTTAGAAGAGGGGGTCGAGCTCTTGACCGTAAAAGAGCGCTTCTTAGGAGGCAACCCATGTTGTTTTTTTCCCCCCAGTTGACTAGTTTTTCTTTCCTTAGATTGTATATAGTGCATTATTTTTATTTGAAAAAAATGGAAAAGAAGAGGAATAGGTAAAAAAAGGCAAAAAGAAGCAAAAGAAAAAAGAAACAGGAAGAAAACTAGATAAATGAATTGAGAAAAATCATCAAAAAAATCACAAAAAAATAATAAGAGAGTTATTAGTAGCTGCACCAAAGCTCTCCACAGACCCCTCGTAGTGTCAAATTCAATCAGTAGAACAGCTGCCTAGAAAACTGTAGAATTCACAGAGATAGAGTTCACCATGGACACTCTGTGGTGGGCCCCATAGTCCGTGGTGAGGCTCTCCGTACGCGGTCAAGGGTTTTTCAAGCCCCTTGATCTGAGCATCCCTTCATTTCCCTCTACCTCTCATCCCTTTTCTCTCTAAACTCTTTCCTTCTCTCTATAAAACCTCCATAACCACCCACTCTAAAACCTTCAATTTTTTTTTTTAATCATTTTTCACTAAATTTCTTTACTTTCTTCTCAATTTCTTCACTTTTTTACTAAATCTCCTTGAAATTTCTCTTTTGTTGCCCTTTTCTCTCACACTCAACTCATCTTCATACCCTAAATTTCAACAACTCTACTTGAACCTCCATTACTCCAAATTCTCTCTTTTTCTTCCATTTTTTTCTTCATATTTCACATTCATTTTGACAAATTTTACATTTTTTTTTATTTTCTCTTCCAATTTCCCTTTAGTTAGAGTTTCAAGCTTTCACCCATCCATTCACCATTTCAATGGCACCAAAGAAGAAGGCAAGAACCAACCAAGAGGCGGGGACATCCAGTTAATCCCCTCAACAAGCACCCAGGACTCCCTGAACCTCAACAAATGCTTGAAATCGAGGTAATATCCCTAACCCCCCTGGTTTAACACATCCCAAGCATTTTGCTAGATACAATAATTTGAGTTGTAAGTTAGTTGTTGCTACTCATTGTTATAACAAGGATTTCTTAACTAGATTGGGTTTGTGGGATGACATATGTTTGGTTGTTTGCTAGGGGAGGTATGGGAAAATTTTTAGAGATTAAGGACCACACTTATCGTGATCTCATCTTTGAAATTTTGAGTACGTTGCATATGGAGGTCATGGGTGGGCCTCGTTGTCAAGAAGGATACATTTCCTTCTATTTGAATAAGGAGTTTTATGAACTAAACTTAAGTGCCTTTAATAGCATATTCGGTTTTCTATTAGGTATAGACTTGCCCTATCGACATGTCCCTAAAGAATTTAACCCAAATACATTTTAGCATGAAATTTTTGGGGATCATTGGCATGATACAAGCAACTCTAAAGGCACTTTCATTAGAAACCCCTGTATTTGAGTAGCCTAAGATTGCTTGCTTGTGGTTTGTTCACGAGGGAGGATAGTTTGAATGTGCATCGCCTGTCTGAATTGTATTTATTGTATAGCATGCTCTAAGGTGGTCGACTTGACCCCGGTTCATCCTTGGTTAATTAGTTGCATAGTGCAGCTACTAGTTTTGCAAGGCAATTGTGATTGGGGGCCTTATTACCCTCATTCCTAGGTCTGTAAGGATTGAATAGAACTCTGATGATAGAGTTCTTAGTTCTGAGCAGTTGAACTTAGCCGCTTTTGAACAAATGAAATTTTCTAAGGCAAGGGTTAGATGTGTTTGTTAGATTTATCTTGGGAATCGTATCATACCTTTATCTAATGTTGAATAAACCACTCTCTTGAACTGGGTCAATCCACTCTTTTTACAGGGTGACGAAGAGTTAGCATAATGCGCACTACCTCCTCTCCCGCCTCAGCTAAGGGCCTCTAATTTGTCCCAACTATCCTCCTCCTCTAATTATGCTGGTTAGCATGCCACCCTTCAGTCCATTCAAGAGGAGTAGGCATCTCTCTGAGCTTATATTCAACATACCGTGCTCCTAACTTTGTCCAGGGGCGGCATGATGAGCTCTGTGGGACGTTTGACTCCCAAAACCAATACTTCCAAGACTTTAGGGCCTGTTTAGAGACTTAGCGAGATTGGCGTATTTCTCATCCCCACCCTCCTTCTTCTCCCCCTCTTCCTCCTTTTTAGTCTTTTTTCTTCGCCTCTTGTTTTTTATGTCCTTGCATTGAGAACAATGCTTTATCTAAGCATGGTGGAGTTATGCGTGAATATGCGTATGTGATTTGGATATGTGAGCAGTTTGCATTTTAGGTGTTGCATTTAGGAGTCACTTACGTTTTTAGTTAATCATTTCGTTTTTCTTTCTATTTTTAGGTTTCTTTTCTTAGTTTTAGCTTTACTTTGGCATTTTTAATTTTTATTGGCATTTTAGCGTGTTGAAAGAAAGGGGGAAAAACAACCCAAAAAAAGGGCAAAAAAAGTAATAAAATTCTTCGATGATGAGTCTTAGACTAAGTAGCTTTCTTTGGCTTTCCTTGACCCTTTTTTTATGCTCATTTGTGATGAAGTGTTTGATTATAAGTTTTTAAAATGTGCTTTAAGTTTTGTCAATCCTGTTTGATTGCGAATTGAATACTCAATGAATCTTTGCCTGAGTATTTAGCACGTATGATCTAATGAGCTAATTAAGCTATAGAAGTTGTCCTATGAGACTTTGAGCAGTGTTTGGACTAATTCATTATTTTAGTCTTATATTCTTTTTCATGTGTGGCTCTTCCTTGATTTGGAATCTCTAGAACTTGCTTTGACACTTGTTCAAGATCACATTTAACATGCATGTTTAGGCGATATGATTGAGTAATTCTTTGAATTCATGAGCCACATTGACCAAATAGCCACCTTCATTATGATTCATCCCTTGCTACCCCGATTAAGCCTTGACCTTTCTTTTTCATGATGCAAACCTATAGTATTGAAGCTTGGCCAAATACATGTTCTACCTTTTTAGCAAAGACTATAGAGTTTCATTAGTTTTTCGCAGACTCGACCAACTCGGGGTTATTTTGTGTATTTAAGACGTATCTGTGTTTAGTGTGGGAAGTATCTTTATGAAAAGTTGGGTGAAGATGATTCATACTCATAGTCTTTGGCTTTGAGCTCCACAAATCCCAACATATTTGTTCCTATCTTACCTTTACCTATAGCCCCATTACAACCCTATCAAAGTCCTCACAATTGTCTAGCATATGTCGCATTTTCGTGGTGGCGAATTTGGGAGTCTTATGAAGCTTATGGTAAATTTAATTCTATAGAATGAGATTTGAGTGAACCAAATTATATTTTTATAGGTATGTGTGATGAGTGCTTCATTCCTAAAGTGAGGGTCTACTAGTTCTTTTAGCTCTTGCTATTTTATGTGCTGATATAGTTGTTTAAGCTAATCTAAGTGATCGATTCAAGGTTTGACGTGATGGTATTTGTAATTATCTTGGAAACTTCTTCCTCTCATCTGTTTTGCAATATTTTTCATCATTTTTAGGCTAGCTTCTTGGGTTGTAGGCTATGGATGTTGCTACTTATGTTTACCTGAAGAGATTTTTTTTTTAATTTTTGATTTGGTTTTTATAGTTACTTGAGGACAAGCAATGGTGCAATCATGGTGTTTGATATGCGCTTAGAATGCACTTCATTTTAGG